>JAUCMX010000026.1:18659518-18664518 GCA_033459395.1 Hemibagrus guttatus
GTGTGTGAAGGTGTTAAATAGATGCAGTGGTGTGTGAAGGTGTTAAATAGATGCAGCGGTGTGTGAAGGTGTTAAATAGATGCAGCGGTGTGTGAAGGTGTTAAATAGATGCAGCGGTGTGTGAAGGTGTTAAATAGATGCAGCGGTGTGTGAAGGTGTTAAATAGATGCAGCGGTGTGTGAAGGTGTTAAATAGATGCAGTGGTGTGTGAAGGTGTTAAATAGATGCAGCGGTGTGTGAAGGTGTTAAATAGATGCAGCGGTGTGTGAAGGTGTTAAATAGATGCAGTGGTGTGTGAAGGTGTTAAATAGATGCAGCGGTGTGTGAAGGTGTTAAATAGATGCAGCGGTGTGTGAAGGTGTTAAATAGATGCAGCGGTGTGTGAAGGTGTTAAATAGATGCAGCGGTGTGTGAAGGTGTTAAATAGATGCAGCGGTGTGTGAAGGTGTTAAATAGATGCAGCGGTGTGTGAAGGTGTTAAATAGATGCAGCGGTGTGTGAAGGTGTTAAATAGATGCAGCGGTGTGTGAAGGTGTTAAATAGATGCAGCAGGCAATTAAATCATTTCACACGGTAACAATAAATATCGAAACAGTTATATTTCTGCTCCACTTCCTGTATTCACTTCATCTGTGTTGGATATTAGAGCTCTTTCCTAATGAAGAGGATCCTCATGAAGATGGTGATGATGAGGAAGATGATGATGATGACGATGATGACAGTGGTACAGATCACCTCTCTATCGGTGCTCAGTCCTCCATCCACCTGCAGCCGGCTGAGCCGCTCGGGACTGGAGCATTACCTGCACTGTTCCAGACCAACCACCTGGTGTTCTACGAGAGGTTTAAAGCCTATCAGGACTACATGCTCGGTAAGATCGAATCTCTAATCAGAGTGTGTGTGTGTGTGTGTGTGTGTGTGTGTGTGTGTGTGTGTGTGTGTGTGTGTGTGTGTGTGTGTAACAGGTCTGATGTGTGTGTTGTAGGTGACTGTAAGCCATCGGAGGTGAAAGCCTTCACTGCAGATTACCTGGAGAAGGTGGTGGAGCCGTGTGACTGGAGGGCGCTGTGGCACACTGACGTGTTTGACGTGTTGGTGGAGGTGAGAGACACGCAGCACACACGTGTAACAGAGGAGTGGTGATGATATGAGAGGGTTAGATCTAGAGTGTCCATCTTCTCATGGTTACAGTGTGACAGTGTACTGTGTGTCTTATGTCATATAACTGATAAACAATGACTTGTTTAATTTAACACAGGACATGCCCCCGACTGCCTCCACACTGCCCCCGACTGCCTCCACTCTGCCCCCGACTGCCTCCACTCTGCCCCCGACTGCCTCCACTCTGCCCCCGACTGCCTCCACTCTGCCCCCGACTGCCTCCACTCTGCCCCCGACTGCCTCCACACTGCCCCCGACTGCCTCCACTCTGCCCCCGACTGCCTCCACTCTGCCCCCGACTGCCTCCACTCTGCCCCCGACTGCCTCCACTCTGCCCCCGACTGCCTCCCACACTGCCCCCCCCCGACTGCCTCCACTCTGCCCCCGACTGCCTCCACACTGCCCCCGACTGCCTCCACACTGCCCCCGACTGCCTCCACACTGCCCCCGACTGCCTCCCACCCCCCTGCCCCCCGACTGCCTCCACACTGCCCCCGACTGCCTCCACACTGCCCCCGACTGCCTCCACCCCTGCCCCCCCCGACTGCCTCCACTCTGCCCCCGACTGCCTCCACACTGCCCCTAACTGCCACCTAAAACCTGCTTTACTGTTGTGTGATGTGTGTTATATACTTCTGTGTTTGAGTACTTTATATTGTGTGTGTGTGTGTGTGTGTGTGTGTGTGCTTGCAGGTGTTGGATGTAGATTATAAGGATCTGAGAGCGAAGGTGGAGGTGGTTGTCCCTCTGCAGTGTGAGGCTCGAGGCTGTGAGCTCAGTGAGGACTCCATGAGAACTTTACTGGAAGCCACAATGAACAGAGTTCCACTGCAGGAACTCAGCGTGGTGTACGAGCCGTCTGGAGACTTCGACCAAACCGCACTCGCTCTGGAACACCTCAGGTTCTCCCTCTTCTCTCTCACACACACACACACACACACACACACTGAGTGTTTTAAGCATAAATGAAGCTGTTCTGTGTCTCCTTCAGTTTCACCTCACACTCATTTCTCAGCCACATCTCTTTTTTTTTATTGAATTGGCTCCATGTTACCATGGAAACGACTCCCATTACTCAGTAAAGATAATTCTGAGATAATAATTATAGATAATAACTCATGTTCTGTGTTAATCACACAAATGTTTCAGGTTCTGCTGTACTTTTGGGCTGTGTTTCATTTCACCACTGTGCTTCAGAAGTACACTCAGTAGTGCACTCTGCCCTGTCCCTGTGTCTCTGAAGGTTTTTCTACAAACACATCTGGAGGACGTGGGACGAGGAAGATGAAGATGATGAGTTTGATTACTTTGTGCGCTGTGTAGAACCTCGACTCCGACTGTGAGGACGTGATTTTGTCTCTCTCTTTCTTTCTTTCTCTCTCTCTCTCTCTCTCTCTCTCTCTCTCTCTCTATATATATATATATATATATCCCTCTCTCTCTCTCTCTGTCTCCCTCTCTCTCTCTGTCTCCCCCCTCTCTGTCTCTCTGTCTTCCTCTCTCTCTCTTTCTGTCTCTCTCTGTCTCCCTCTCTCTGTCTCTCTTTCTGTCTGTCTCCATCTCGCCCTCTCTCTCTGTCTCTCTCTCTGTGTCTCTCTCTCTCTCTCTCTCTCTCTCTCTCTCTCTCTCTCTCTCTCTCTCCAGCAGATGGCAGTGTGCACATGTAAATTCTCTTCACTTGATTATCTCTGTTCTTCTTGGTCTTGGTGTGTTGTGTTGTTTGTTGCTTCCGTAAGAAGGGCACTGAAGAGAGTGTACACTTCTTCTGCAGATAGAAGTGTGTTAGATGTTCTTCTGTTCCTGAGTTTGTTTCTTAGTTCCTTACTCACAGTTTTCATACTCCCTGTGTTGTTTCTGCCGGTGCCCATGTTCACTAAATGTGTGTGTGTGTGTGTGTTGTGTGCGTTGTGTGCTGCAGATATTATGACATCCTGGAGGATCGTGTCCCTGCTGGTCTGGTAGAGGAGTACCACACACTCCTTCAGCGCTGTACACACACCTTTAAGGAGTTCTCCAGCCTGAGGAACGTCCTGAGCAGTGACTCGGACTCGGAGCTGGACAATGTGTCCATGGTGGAGGGACTGCGCATGTACGAGCACATGGAGATGCTCAAACGCAGACTACGCATCATCGAGAACCCACTGCTCAGGTGTGTGTGTGTGTGTGTGTGTTCATAGTTCACGGGTCAGTGTGTGAGTGTTAATTACTGAGCAGTCAGAAGGTCAGTGCCTGATAACTTATGAACACTCTGTAGTTTACATTGTAGTGCTCTCATACTGTGTGTGTGTGCAGGTATGTGCTGGGTTACAGGATGAACTGTGGTCAGCAGTCATGTCGTCCTAAAGGTGAGCGTCCAGGTGGAGGCCGTGTGGTCCACGTGGTCTCCTCCTCCACCAGCGTTCAGTCTCTCCACAGCCTGATGATGGATAAGCTCCTCCCCCTGTACTCAGGGAAAGAGTTCGAGCTGCAGGTACGAAGCCTGAGACACCTTTAACCCCGTCACCTGTGCATCTGTCTCTGTAGAAGCTGACTTAAGCCCCTCCTTCTCCACAGTGCTCTGTCTCTGATTGGTTGTTTTTGTGTTAGTGTCCTTCAGTGTGGTCACCAGCATTGCTTTTAGTGTCACACTGGACTTTTATTCATTTATTATTCTTTACCTTCACTCACCTGTTTCCCTCCAGGTGCATCAGTGTCTAGTGCGGCTGATGGTCTCTAAACACTTTAAGTGTTTCTCCATGTTTCATCTGTCTGTCTGCACAGCTGTCTGTCTGTCTGTGTGTCTGTCTGTGCATCTGTCTTTAGCATTTAGCTTTCCTTCTTGTATGGTCAGCAGTCAATCTGTCTGTTTTTCTGTCTGTCCATCTGTCTAGTCAGGTGGGAAAGCAGACTGGTTTTCTAGCCTGTAGTTGTTTCTGTCTCTCTCTCTGTCTAGACATCTGTCTGTTTTTTTTAAGCTGTCTCTCTCTCCACTTGTTTATCAGAGCATCATTATTATTATGTTTTCTGCCTCTCTCTCGTGTCTGGTTTTCTCTCTTATTCTCTCTAACTTCAGTAGTGAAGGAGTGCACAACACTTATTCTTGTGTGTGTGTGTGTGTGTGTGTGTGTGTGTGTGTGATCTGACTGTGTTGGTAAATGTTCAGTTCCACAGTGACCCTGCGGTGGCGGTGACGGTGTGTTATGAAGGAGACGTGATCATCGTGTGTCCTGGACATTACATCATCACCAACGCCATCAGCATCTCCGACTCCATCCAGCTGGAGGGTAACACACACTACTCACAGTATTATTATTATTATTATTATTATTGTTGTTATTATTATTATTATTATTATTATTATTATTATTATTATTATTGTTATTATTATTGTTATTATTATTATTATTATTATTATTATTATTATTATTATTGTCAAAATTCACACCAGAGTTACACATCAATCACATGAGAAAATGTATAATAATAATTTAGTATTTACTATTCATCATCCATATTTACACACACACACACACACACACTCTTTCTGTTCATTCAGGTGAAATACAAGTTTAAGATGAAGGGGTGTGTGTGTGTGTGTTGTGTATCTGGGGTGTGTGTGTGTGTGTATTGTGTATCTGGGTGAGTGTGTGTGTGTATTGTGTCTCTGGGTGTGTGTGTGTGTGTGTGTGTGTGTGTATTGTGTCTCTGGGTGTGTGTGTGTGTGTGTGTGTATTGTGTCTCTGGGTGTGTGTGTGTGTGTGTGTGTGTGTATTGTGTCTCTGGGTGTGTGTGTGTGTGTGTGTGTATTGTGTCTCTGGGTGTGTGTGTGTGTGTGTGTGTGTATTGTGTCTCTGGGTGTG
>JAUCMX010000026.1:18674518-18686276 GCA_033459395.1 Hemibagrus guttatus
TGTATTGTGTCTCTGGGTGTGTGTGTGTATTGTGTCTCTGGGTGTGTTTTGTGTGTGTGTGTGTGTATTGTGTCTCTGTGTGTGTGTGTGTATTGTGTCTCTCTGTGTGTATTGTGTCTCTGTGTGTGTGTGTGTATTGTGTCTCTCTGTGTGTATTGTGTCTCGTGTGTGTGTGTGTGTGTGTATTGTGTCTCTGGGTGTGTGTGTGTGTGTGTGTGTGTGTATTGTGTCTCTGGGTGTGTGGGTGTGTGTGTGTGTGTATTGTGTCTCGGTGTGTGGGTGTGTATTGTGTCTCTGGGTGTGTGTGTATTGTGTCTCTGGGTGTGTGTGTGTGTGTGTGTGTGTGTGTGTGTGTGTATTGTGTCTCTCTCTGTGTGTGTGTGTGTGTGTGTGTGTGTGTGTGTGTGTGTATTGTGTCTCTGGGTGTGTGTGTGTATTGTGTCTCTGGGTGTGTGTGTGTATTGTGTCTCTGGGTGTGTGTGTGTATTGTGTCTCTGGGTGTGTGTGTGTATTGTGTCTCTGGGTGTGTGTGTGTATTGTGTCTCTGGGTGTGTGTGTGTGTGTGTATTGTGTCTCTGGGTGTGTGTGTGTGTGTGTGTGTGTGTGTGTGTGTGTGTGTGTATTGTGTCTCTGGGTGTGTGTGTGTATTGTGTCTCTGGGTGTGTGTGTGTATTGTGTCTCTGGGTGTGTGTGTGTGTGTGTGTGTATTGTGTCTCTGGGTGTGTGTGTGTGTGTATTGTGTCTCTGGGTGTGTGTGTGTGTATTGTGTCTCTGAGTGGTGTGTGTGTGTGTGTGTGTATTGTGTCTCTGGGTGTGTGTGTGTGTGTATTGTGTCTCTGGGTGTGTGTGTGTGTGTATATTGTGTCTCTGGGTGTGTGTGTGTGTGTATATTGTGTCTCTGGGTGTGTGTGTGTGTGTGTGTATTGTGTCTCTGGGTGTGTGTGTATTGTGTCTCTGGGTGTGTGTGTGTGTATATTGTGTCTCTGGGTGTGTGTGTGTGTATATTGTGTCTCTGGGTGTGTGTGTGTGTGTGTGTATTGTGTCTCTGGGTGTGTGTGTGTGTGTGTGTGTATTGTGTCTCTGGGTGTGTGTGTGTGTGTATATTGTGTCTCTGGGTTTTTGTGTGTGTGTGTATATTGTGTCTCTGGGTGTGTGTGTGTGTGTGTATTTGTGTCTCTGGGTGTGTGTGTATTGTGTCTCTGGGTGTGTGTGTATTGTGTCTCTGGGTGTGTGTGTGGTGTGTGTGTGTGTATTGTGTCTCTGGGTGTGTGTGTGTGTGTATATTGTGTCTCTGGGTGTGTGTGTGTGTGTATTGTGTCTCTGGGTGTGTGTGTATTGTGTCTCTGGGTGTGTGTGTATTGTGTCTCTGGGTGTGTGTGTGTGTGTATTGTGTCTCTGGGTGTGTGTGTGTGTGTATTGTGTCTCTGGGTGTGTGTGTGTGTGTATATTGTGTCTCTGGGTGTGTGTGTGTGTATATTGTGTCTCTGGGTGTGTGTGTGTGTATATTGTGTCTCTGGGTGTGTGTGTGTGTGTGTGTATTGTGTCTCTGGGTGTGTGTGTGTGTGTGTGTGTATTGTGTCTCTGGGTGTGTGTGTGTGTGTATATTGTGTCTCTGGGTGTGTGTGTGTGTGTGTATATTGTGTCTCTGGGTGTGTGTGTGTGTGTGTATATTGTGTCTCTGGGTGTGTGTGTATTGTGTCTCTGGGTGTGTGTGTATTGTGTCTCTGGGTGTGTGTGTGTGTGTGTGTGTGTGTGTATTGTGTCTCTGGGTGTGTGTGTGTGTGTATATTGTGTCTCTGGGTGTGTGTGTGTGTGTATTGTGTCTCTGGGTGTGTGTGTATTGTGTCTCTGGGTGTGTGTGTATTGTGTCTCTGAGTGTGTGTGTGTGTGTGTATTGTGTCTCTGGGTGTGTGTGTGTGTGTATTGTGTCTCTGGGTGTGTGTGTGTGTGTATTGTGTCTCTGGGTGTGTGTGTGTGTGTATATTGTGTCTCTGGGTGTGTGTGTGTGTGTATATTGTGTCTCTGGGTGTGTGTGTGTGTGTGTGTATTGTGTCTCTGGGGTGTGTGTGTGTGTGTGTATTGTGTCTCTGGGTGTGTGTGTGTGTGTGTGTATTGTGTCTCTGGGTGTGTGTGTGTGTGTGTGTATTGTGTCTCTGGGTGTGTGTGTGTGTATATTGTGTCTCTGGGTGTGTGTGTGTGTATATTGTGTCTCTGGGTGTGTGTGTGTGTGTATATTGTGTCTCTGGGTGTGTGTGTGTGTATTGTGTCTCTGGGTGTGTGTGTGTGTGTGTATTGTGTCTCTGGGTGTGTGTGTGTGTGTATATTGTGTCTCTGGGTGTGTGTGTGTGTGTGTATTGTGTCTCTGGGTGTGTGTGTGTGTATTGTGTCTCTGTGTGTGTGTGTGTGTATTGTGTCTCTGGGGGGTGTGTGTGTGTGTGTATTGTGTCTCTGGGGGTGTGTGTGTGTGTGTGTGTGTGTGTGTGTGTGTGTGGAGCAGTGTTTATGAGCTGCTTGTTGTTCACTGTCCCTCAGTGTAATGAGTGTGTGAGACAGGTGTTTCCTGTGCTGGTGGTTCAGGTGATGTTTGTGACTGGATTTGTCCAGAAGCTGTTTAATTTCCTCTGCTTTATCACTTTCTATCAAACCCTCCGAGAAGAACAGCTCCACTTTATCACCTCTTTATAAAAGTGTTCCAATTCAGCACTCTGCAAACTGTAAACTGTGTGTGTGTGTGTGTGTGCGTGCGTGTGTGCGCGTGTGCGCGTGTGTGCGTGCGCGTGTGAGAGGGAGAGAGAGAGAGAAACCTCACTGATGCACAAACACATTGCTTGTATGAAATGTGGTCAATGTTTTTTTTGCGGAGAATAGCTATCCGGTCGGATTTGGTTCGGATTTCCGAGCTGACCTTTGACCTCCTGACCTCCAGGGCTCAGAGTAAGAATGTTTACTGATGGGTTTCAGATTCACGTAATAATAGTGTTTTATTAAAATAAAATCTAGATCCTGATCTGACTGTTCAGACCGCCGGCTTTTATCCCTGACTCTCTGCTCTGTGACTGATGACCTGTCTAGTGTCGTGTGTGTGTGTGTGTGTGTGTGTGTGTGTGTGTGTGTGTCTGTAGGTGGCGCTACTGTTCCATCATCAGTCTAACATGACGTTTATGTCTCCATTTGAATCCTGATGATGATTTCTGATTGTTCATTAAACTGGATCTGATATTTATAGTGACGTTGCAGTTTCTAGACGATTTAACTGGAATGATATTTGATGGGATTTCCTGTTTTCAGAAATTTCCCAGTTTTCCCAAAAGGATTAAATTTGGATGCGAGAGTTCTGATGTCTGTAATCACACAGACATGCACATGGGCAAGTGTGTATGTGTGTGTGTGTGTGTGTGTGTGTGTGTGTGTGTGTGTGTGTGTGTGTGTGTGTGTGTGTAAATGGAATCTGTGTAAGTGACGGTTGTGTGATGGGCTAAATGAGGAAATGAGCCGGTTTTGTCCAAACACTCGACTTGTGCAGCTCGATAAGACCAATCTGTGTGTGTGTGTGTGTGTGTGTGTGTGTGTGTGTGTGTAAGCAGAGATAACGATGAGAGAAAAGCTGAACTGCTGCAGGCTTCACACTGACTGCAGAAGAGCAACTCAATTAAACCACTGCCTCGTTAGCGTAATATCAGACCCCGTCTGCCCCTCTCTCTCTCTCTCTCTCTCTCTCTCTCTCTCTCTCTCTCTCTCTCTCTGTCTCTCTCTCTCTCTCACTCCTGCAGTTAGTAGATTCAGTAATCAGTCAGTAGTGTCTGGAGTTCAATAGTTAGTGGAGAGTCAGTTCCTCACTCAGATCCTACTGTACTCTTTTCCTTCAGTGTGGATTTGACAACATTGACAAAGTCTTCACTGTAACTTGAAGAAAAACACTGAGTAAAAAGTGACAGAATTTTAAAGCCCTGTTCATGAAAATGAAGAGTAATGACTTGCTTTAACGCGTCTTCTGAACCTGAGTGTGTTCTGACCGGACTGAAGCCCACACTGAGGAGCAGAACACAGCAGGGTTCTGTTTAAATTCACTAAAGACATGAAAGAACATCTCCTCATGACTGATGTGTTTAATAAGTGCTACAGGCAGCACTGATCTAACTTCATTCAAACTTTTATACTTAAACAGGAAGTCTTTACTGACCTGCAGGAAGTGCTCGTTACCACAACTCTAACGAGCAGAAACGCTGATTAATCAATCCTGCTGTCTGACTCCACGGAGTTTCACTCAGACCAAAACACATAAATATCCAAATAACCAGAAATAAAATATACTTAACGTACTCTGTGTGTGTGTGTGTGTGTGTGTGTGTGTGTGTGTGTGTGTGTGTAGGTTATGGGTTGCCTGATGAGATCATTATAGAGAAGAGGAATAAAGGAGACACGTTTGTGGAGTCGATCGGTGTTGAGGTGAAAATCTCCAACCTGAGGTTTATTCAGCACGACGCCATCGAGGGAATTCTCTGTGAGTTTATGATGAAATTCGGTGCTGTGCAAAAGTATTTACCCCCTCTCCTTCACCCACCACCACCGGTCCGTGGTGATGAGACATCCTCTGAACATGGTGAAGACTGCACATGAGCCTGAGAACATCCTCCACGCTGAAGCGCGCTGGTGGAGCATGATGTTCAGTTCCTCTTGTTCTTTTAGCTCTCTTCACCCACGCAGTGTCGTGTTTTTGTGTGTGGATTCATGACAAAAATCCATCCAGTTTCTGACTGTGACATTACACACTGCTTAACATTACACACACACACACACACACACACACACACTACTTATGAGTAACATTTATTATACACAAGTAAAAATTGTGTTTCTTTATCTCTCTGTGTGTGTGTGTGTAGGTGTGAGACAGGGGAAGCTGGAGATGGAGAACTGTGTGTTACAGTGTGAGACAACAGGCGTGATTGTCCGCACATCTGCTCAGCTCATCATGAACATGTGTGACCTTTATGGCTCCAAGGTGTGTGTGTATGTGTGTTTGTCTGTGTAGCTGTGTGTGTGACTGTTTTAGCACTGGAGTGTGGAGATGTCACATCATTAACTGTGTGTGTGTGTGTGTGTGTGTAGGGAGCCGGTGTAGAGATTTACCCCGGGAGTGTGTGCAGTCTGCTGGGGAACGGTATCCATCACTGTAAGGAGGGAGTTCTGATTAAGGTGAGGGGGCGGAGTTTCACCTGCTCTAAACTAAAGCTAATGAGCTTGTTTGTGTGAGGTGTGTGACATGCTGCTTTACTTATCTCTCTCTCACACACACACACACACACACACACACACACACATTCAGTGCAGACACAGTACAGGGAGGGTACATTACAGTGCAGTGTTCTGATTGGATGACAGGAGTACAGTGAAGGAGGGGGCGGGGTTAGAAGTAACTCTCTATCTGTAAATAAAGAATAAAATTGGAATATATATTATGATAATAATAATAATAATAATAATAATAATTGATAATGAAAATCGTTGTCAACGAATAACATTATGGATTAGTGCGCCGGTGCGCGTGACCCCGCATTCAGTCATAGCGCTGTTACAGGCGTTACCGGGAGAATGGCGGAGAGTACAAGCACCTCGGGTAAAAGTGTGACCCAAGTCCTCTAACACATGGGAGCATTTCATATTAAATTCCAAGAAATGTTGTAACTTGCAAACTTTGCGAAGTGGAGCTTCAGTGGAGCGGAAGCATGACCATGATGAAGGAGCACATGAAACGGAAGCATGCGGGTGATGAAGATGAAGGAGAAACTTCAGCACGGTGAGTTTAATGCAGATTTATCATGTGCCAGGTTTATGTGTTTAATGTGTTTGCATTCACACAGAACGTGTTTTATTTCTGAATTCCTTTTACATTATTTTTTTTAATGAATTTGATATAACGGGGGGCACGGTGGCTTGGTGGTTATCACGTTTGCCTCACACCTCCAGGGTTGGGGGTTCGATTCCCGCCTCCGCCGTGTGTGTGTGTGGAGTTTACATGTTCTCCCCCTTTCCTCCGGGTACTCCGGTTTCCTCTCCTGGTCCAAAGACATGCATTGTAGGTTGATTGGCATCTCTAAACTGTCTGTAGTGTGTGATTGTGTGAGTGAATGAGAGTGTGTGTGTGTGTGTGTGTGTGTACCCTGTGATGGGTTGGCACTCCGTCCAGGGTGTATCCTGCCTTGATGCCCAATGACGCCTGAGATAGGCACAGGCTCCCTGTGACCCGAGTGTAGATCGGATAAGCGGTACACAATGAATGAATGATGAATGTGATGTACGGGTGTTTGACACGTCTCAATTTAAAATAATTTTAACTCTTACAAGCAGCGCAGCTCATCACTGTCACTTACAGATCATTGGACCAATCAGAAGGCCCCAGAGGCGGGGCAAGTGTCACAAGCTCAGTAGCAGGTTGTCATGGCAATTTCATGGCACATCTTGAGACCTTCGCGTTCTGTACTGAGCTTTAAAACCATCCCTAAGCACCGCGTCTTGCACTTATAGACATAAAGATGTCTTCTGTGTGAATTTATTTGCAGTCTTGCAGAGTCCGGTGTTTACTGTGTAAAGAGCGCTGCGTTACTCCTCATTCACCATGTAGATGATAAACAGCGGTAATAGCTGTAGTGCAAGAGCGTTAAGTACTGACAAACAATATTTGTTTTAATCAGTATTTGTTACCAATTAAAAATAATAATATAATCCATAAATAAAACATATAAGGTGCAGTGAAGGAGATTTTTCTTGATTTAAGCACAGTTTAATTGTAAGTACTTTTTGTGCATAACAAAAACTGCAAATACATACATTTTATTATTTATAAATTGTTTGCCAGTGCTTTATTATTCATATATATAAATAATTTATAAATACTAACTAGATATTATATTTTTATCTACTTTCAGAAAGAAACAGCGCACTATGAGTGAGTTTGTGCAGAGGAGAAATCAGCCATGCCTTAAGCAGCTGTTGTAACTGATGCTGGTCACTCACGTGCGGCCACGGTCAGTGGTTAAAGACCAAGATTTCAGAAGCATGATCAGTGTACTCAATGCAGGATACACACTTCCGTCTAGACCAAATTATATTAAATTGATGGAGAAAAAGTACCGGGAGGCATTCCAGAAGGTAACGAGTAAAGTCAATGATACTGAGAGCAGGACTGCTTTAACTGCAGATATTTGGACGAGCGTAGCCGCTGAAGCCTACCTGGGAATTACGTCATTATATAGGGGATGAGTGGAAGATGAAGTCTGTATGCCTCTCTACCATGCCACTTGAAGACAGACATACAGCAGTGAACATCGCAGAATGGTTGGAGGATGCAGTGGCAATGTTTGAAATTCCCACAGAGAAAATCATTGCTGTTGTACAGGACAATGCCAATATGGTGACCGCAGCAAACACGGCAATGCACAATTTCTGGAAGACTGAATGAATGATAACTTGGTAGTCTAGTAGCTCTGCTCTTTAAGAAACACAAACAGTTTGTGGTTTAAGTTTTAAAAGTTCTAAAGTTTTCTGCTTAAAAGCTGGAAAAAGCATTGTGGTAGTGTAAAGTTTTAGTTTTATGTTCATATTTGTAACACTCAATGTGTACATTTAATTTGAAATAAAAAGAAAAAGGTATTTAAAATGTGCTATTTTTATCCAATTCATTGATTAATTCGAAACAATAATCACAGAAACAATAATTATTCGATTATGAAAATAATCGTTAGTTACAGCCCTAATGTTTGGTGGGTCATATAGGGCGTCATGGAGCTGTCTCTATATGCACTGTGGGAGGGGCTAATAAACACTGCACTAAACACACCCGAGACTGAAGATTAATCACACCCTCTGAATATAATCATTTTACTGATTAACTCAAGACAGACACTGCTTTATTGTACCTGTATTTATGTGTGTGTGTGTGTGTGTGTGTGTGTGTGTGTGTGTGTGTGTGTGTGTGTGTGTGTAGGATTTTGCAGATGAGTTGGACGTTCCTCCTCAGATCACAATGGTGAATAATGTGATCCACAATAACGCAGGTTACGGAGTAATTCTAGTGAAGCCTGAAGACCGCACAGGTAACACACACACACACACACACACACACACACACACACACACACACACACACACACTCTCCCTCGGTCTCAGCGTGTGATTTATAAGCTGAAAGATGAGGCTGTGCTTTACATGTCGTTAATCTCCCTCTTTCTTTTCTAATCACACATTCGACTCACAGCAGTGTTTTAATTAGACTCGTTAACTCTAAACACAGTTACACACATAACAGGACTCAGTGGGGGCGGAGGGCAGAGCCAGTTTGTATTTAACACCGTGACATTTTGTGGGGTGTGAATTTTATTTACTTTATGGATCTTAAATAATGTATGGATTTTATAAAAGTAAATATTAGATATTATTCTTATTATACATGTTGTGTGTTTTAATGTTTCTGAAATATTTATTCCACAGCTAATGTGCTCAATAGTGTCTGTTTATTTATTCATTCATTTATTAATTTCATAAACTTTCATTTTAAAATTATAATTAAAACTACCAGCATATGTTTAATAATAAATAAGCTAGCACTTGAATTAAAAAAATTATTAAAAATATAATTCTTTGTCGCTGCTGCAGAAGCTGAAAAGGAGGAGGAGCAATCAGGAGGTGGGGCCACAGCATCAGAGGGTGGAGTCACACCGGCAGAAGGCGGGGCCACAACACAAGAGCATGGAAACATGCAATCAGAAGGCGGGGCTACAGTGGAACGGGGCGGAGTCATACACGCAGAAGGCGAGGCTGCGGAAATAAAAGGTGTGGTCATATTGACATCAGAGGTGGAGTCAGCACATGAAGCTCCTCCTTCAGAGGAAGAACATCCAGCTGAAGTTCAACACGACGTCGTTCCTCCTGAATTTACCGCAGGAAATGATGTCATCATGCGTGAGCTCCTGGCCACTTCGGTGACGAAGCGCCGCCCTCAGAAGAGCCGTGTGCAGGATGTAGGAGCCATGAGAGCTGACGAGAACCTGCTGAGCCGGGAGATGTTCATCTCCATCGAGGGGAATCAGTTCCGGCGTAACGGCATGGGCAGCTTCGGGACCTTCCTGTACTGAGACTACGTCACATGCTCAGGGACAAACTCCGCCCACACACCCTGCGTATTCTCCTACAAACTCTTCCTGAAGTCCGTCCGTATCTCTTCAGGCTTTTATTTTATCTCAGATGGAGCTAACTGCTAGCATGTCAACCGTTTAGCATTTAGCATTTTAACTAAACTCCGTGATGAATTTAAACAGAGCTGAGTCTCTCACGTGGACGTTTATTAGAGTTTTATTTTCTACACAGGACAGTAAGGTGAGGTCACTAAAGTTTTACTGCAGTGGCCAAGTTTCACTTTGAGTTCGGTGACGTGAAGGTGATGAGACACTGATGGGTGTAGGAGTTGTGGTGTGTTGGTGTGTTGGTGGTGTCGTGTGTTGGTGTTGTGTTGGTGTTGTGTTGGTGTTGTGGTGTGGTGGTGTGTTGGTGGTGTTGTGTGTTGGTGTTGTGTTGGTGTTGTGGTGTGGTGGTGTGTTGGTGGTGTCGTGTGTTGGTGTTGTGGTGTGTTGGTGTTGTGGTGTGTTGGTGTTGTGTTGGTGTTGTGGTGTGTTGGTGTTGTGTTGTGTTGGTGTTGTGTTGGTGTTGTGGTGTGTTGGTGAGCAGGTGGAGGTTTGGGAAGGAGGAGTGTTCAGTTTCTTGGCTTTGTGCTTCACCTTGTATGAGACACGTCTCTGTTTAATTCCTGTTGATTAATTTGCAGTGGATTAAAAGGTTCGCTAAAACCTCATTATGCCTGGAGCTCGTTGATTAATTATAACTTTCAGCGTGACGCCGCCAACAAAGAGAAAACTCCCTCAAGTCTGACCTGCATTAACCCCCATCACTTTCAGCAGCCCAGGCCATTATCACTGCAGGGGAGGGGTGTGTGTGTGTGTGTGTGTGTGTGTGTGTGTGTGTGTGTGATTAATTCAGTCTACATGAGGAGGTTAAATAACGACATAACGTTTTATTGCATGAGCATTGAGGGAGGTGACAAACGTTCTCCACGTGTAGCCGAGACTCTGCAGTGGAAATTAAATACACTTTATTTCGTTAAAATATTCTGATGGAGGAATGGAAATATTCATAATGAGGAAAGTTTAAATCGAACCTGAGATTTCGGTGGATGTAAATGAAAATTCTGTTGTATTGTGTGTAATGTTAAAGCTCAGTAACATCTCAGCGTGGAGATGAAACTCGAGAATTCTCGCTGTTACGCGGCAGAAAGGATTAAACCGTGACGCTGAGGAGAATTCGGTGTCTGTGTTTTATACTCTAGAGTTTTAAATTTATTTCCAAAAATGAATTTCACTTATTAATATTCCACATTTTAATACCAACTATTTCAATGTAATGCTATTACACCAACAAGCCCCGCCCCCTTCTACAGTGCATGATGGGAAGGCTAGTGCTGGAGTCTGAGCTCTGAGTCACACACTCTTTTAGGTTCCTGTTAGTGTGATCTGTTAGCGTGATCTGTTAGCGTGATCTGTTCGAGTGAAGTGTTAGGTTGAAGTATTAGCGTGTAGTGTTAGCGTGAAGTGTTAGCGTGAACTCTGAATAAGGACACTCCTGTCACACAGCAGCGTTTGGGACGGAGCTCATTTTATCTCTTCATTTCCCGAGTCAATTAGAAACGCTTTGGTGTAGTTCATTAAAAGAGCGCCGCGTCCTCGTCTGAAGGTCTGAGCCGCTCGTTTAAGATTCATCACCACTTTGTGTCTTCATTTTTCAGCTAATTAGCACTGACAGGATTAACACACCGTCTGCTGACATTTTACACTTTCTTCATCAGAATCAGAAACTCATCAACACTCAGAGTGTCATTGAGTCCAGAGAACATCAGAAGAGTGAGCAGTGATAGAAAGATGGAAGGTGTTTTAGCTGGAAGTCTAGGTCCAGGTGTGAGTGTGTGATGGTCCAGGTGTGTGAGTGTGTGATGGTCCAGGTGTGTGAGTGTGTGATGGTCCAGGTGTGTGAGTGTGTGATGGTCCAGGTGTGTGTGTGAGTGTGTGATGGTCCAGGTGTGTGTGTGAGTGTGTGATGGTCCAGGTGTGTGTGTGTGTGTGTGTGATGGTCCAGGTGTGTGTGTGAGTGTGTGATGGTCCAGGTGTGTGTGTGATGGTCCAGGTGTGTGTGTGTGTGTGTGATGGTCCAGGTGTGTGTGTGTGTGATGGTCCAGGTGTGTGTGTGTGATGGTCCAGGTGTGTGTGTGTGTGTGTGATGGTCCAGGGTGTGTGTGTGTGTGTGATGGTCCATGTGTGTGTGTGTGTGTGATGGTCCAGGTGTGTGAGTGTGTGATGGTCCAGGTGTGTGAGTGTGTGATGGTCCAGGTGTGTGAGTGTGTGTGATGGTCCAGGTGTGTGAGTGTGTGTGATGGTCCAGGGGGGTGTGTGTGTGTGTGTGTGATGGTCCAGGTGTGTGAATGACAGATTTCTGTCATTTAAGGAAGGAACGTTTCAGGCGATGAAGCAGTTTACGATAAAGACACTAAAACACTTTATATTTAAATAAAAACATTTGAATAAATTCCTGCAGTTTTCTTATCTTCACTTTCAGCTTGTTTTCAGTGTGAATTATTTTTCCCACAATAACTAATACTGACCTACTTTATATAAATTATCTTCTGATGTTTTTGTTATCTTCTGATGATGAAGTTTAA
>JAUCMX010000026.1:18686776-18694276 GCA_033459395.1 Hemibagrus guttatus
CTCACGGTTGCTGACTGTTCCTCACGTTCCCTGGCTGTTCCTTACAGTTCCTGACTGTTCCTCACGGTTCCTGACCTTTCCTCACGGTTCCTGGCTGTGTCTCACGGTTCCTGACTGTTCCTCATGGTTCCTGACTGTTCCTCACAGTTTCTGACTGTTCCTCACGGTTCCTGACTGTTCCTCACGGTTCCTGACTGTTCCTCACGGTTCCTGACTGTTCCTAATGTAAACTGTGATTCATGTTTTGATTTCCGAGAGTTTGGTGATCATTAAGATGTTGCGTCTCATCTGTCCAGTTTTTCTCGGTATTCTGTCTCCATGTCTCTGTAAGAGGTTCTGTGTAGATTCATTAGTGTAACTGTACGTGAGCCAGAAATAGTCCCAAGATCTTTTTCTCCTGCAGTTTCTGGGCAGAACGCCGGCCTATAGATCATAAAATAATAAGAGAAGGAGCACAATGGGTCTCTCTGCTTATTATGGTCTGTAAAAAATTTGAAATTAATTCAGCGAGGGGAGTTGGTGTCTCACTTCTCCTCCTCGTCTCTCTTGCACACCACCGCTGCTTTTTAATGCTAGCAGCTAATTTATAAGTTATAAAGTCTGCCTGCCTGCTGGGAGTGCGGTTAGCATTAAGCTTCCTGGATAATTAACAAATTCATACAGAGTTACGTTGACAGAATAGATGTTAATTCTGAAATTCTAAAACCTTCTTATTGAAAGAAAAATCTGCCTCAGTGCATACACAACTCCTGCCTTCTCCAAGTTAGCTAGCCAGCTAATGGCTAATGTGAATTTTTTAAAGGGAGAAAGGAAAATGAAAATAGATTTAAGACTACAACAATCAGAATGAGGGAGCACGGTTTAGTGGTTAGCGCATTCACCTCACACCTCCAGCGTCCTGGTTCAAGTTTGCATGTTCTCCCCGTGCTTGGGTTTTCTCCCACAGTCCAAAAACATGCTTCTAGGCTGATTGGAGTCTCTGAATTGCCCGTAGTGTGTGTGTGTGTGTGTGTGTGTGTGTGTGTGTGTGTGTGTGTGCATTGCAATGGGTTGGCACTCCATCCAGGGTGTATCCTGCCTTGACGCCTGAGATAGATCCCCGTGACCCGATGATAGATCAGATAAGCAGTACAGACAATGGAATGGAATGGAATGGACAATCAGAATGAATCAGATGGAGATGGTCAGAGCAGCTATTTCACTTTTATTACATGTGCTAGCATCCTGTGTGCCTCCTGGTGGTCCAGTGGTTCCGTGCTCTCATTGCCGTGGCCCGGGATTTGGCATAAAACCTGTGCTGAATCGAAACATGTGGACCAAATGATCCGCTGTGGAGACCCCAAATAGGGAACAGCCGAAAGAACAACAACATGTGCTAGAATCCTGTACAGCGCTGCTAATAAATACAATCATAACCTTTACATGTGATCTATTCAGCTATTAGCCATATATGCTAACACCATGCTGGATGTATTAAAGTGTAAAGAGATGAATGCTACTTTGATCGCTAATTAGCAAAGCTCAGATTTATGACAACTTTGTAAGGATAAGATTTAAGGCCATGATAAAGAACCACCCACCAGACCACACCCTCACAGGCCACACCCTCACAGGCCACACTCAAACAGACCACACCAACACTGCCTACACCCATTCAGACCAAACCTACTCTGTCCACACCAAATCAGACCACACCCACTCAGACCACACCCTATTTCCTAGTTCCTGTGTGAAGATAATCAAAATATTGATTTTGTTTATTTTGAGATCAGATTTGTTCTTTATCTGTTGTCTTGTTTTTTTTTTAATATTCTGCATTTTTGTCTGTTTTGTTCTGCTTGTCCTTGTTTGTATACTCTGGTGTTTGTTCTGCTGCTCTGTGAGGCTGAACGCTGCACTGTTGGTGTTTGTGGTGTGGGATCTGCAGTTTATTAATCGCACCACGGTGATGTTCCTCAGGGACACGACTCTGCAGCAGAGCTGGGGGACGTTTTAATAAGCTCTCAGACTCATGTACGTACATGAGTGTGTGTGTGTGTGTGTGTGTGTGTGTGTGTGTGCGTGTGCTGAGATACTGAGAGCCGGATGTACCTGAGACTGTCACACTCACTTCTGTATAATTTAAACAGAGCTGCAGCTTTAAACACAAACCTTCATGATGGATTCATCACACTGAGAGTGAAACTGAGGAGCTGGAGTTTTATCTGAACCTAAATCACACTGTTAGATGTTTGTGTTAGAAGCAGAGGCACTTTTTCATACAGGAGGAGTTTGTTTAGAGAGAAAACACTGCAGTGTTTTATTAAAGAGAATTGATTAGTGTATTTCAGACAAACTGAAATACAAAAAAAATACAAAAAAATAAAGCTCAGATTTATTTATAATTAATTAATTATCCACATCTCATAATAACCTTAATGACATCAATTACACCGATCAGCCATAACACTGTGAGCAGTGAGAGGTGAAGTGAATGAGACTGAGTATCTCCTCATCATGGCACCTGTTAGTGGGTGGGATATATTCGGCAGCAAGTGAACATTTTGTCCTCAAAGTTGATGTGTTAGAAGCAGGAAAAATGGACAAGCGTAAGGATTTGAGCGAGTTTGATGAAGGGGTAAAATTTGTGATGGCTAGACCACTGGATCAGAACATCTCCAAAACTGCAGCTCTTGTGGGGTGTTCCCGGTCTGCAGTGGTCAGTATCTATCAAAAGTGTCCTTCAAGTCCTGTAAGTTGCGAGGTTAAAGGAGTGCGAATTAAAGGATCTGCTGCTAACATCTTGGTGCCAGATCCCACAGCACACCTTCAAGGATCTAGTGAAGTCTATGCCTCGACGGGTCAGGGCTGTTTTGGCAGCAAAACTTGGACCGACAGAATATTAGGCAGGTGGTCATAATGTTATGGCTGATCGGTGTATATACAAATTACTGCAATACAACTGATATAAATATTTATCCTCCAATCAAATCCAGATAATATGAAATTTTCTCACAGCACTAAAGAGAGAATCTGCTCAAATAAAACAAACTAAACCCCCGAACTGCAGCACTGCAAAATTATTCCCCATTATTTAGATAATTTGTTCCTGTAAGAAAGTACGATCTTTAAAAAAATCTCTTACATAACTTTAATTCAGTTATTTTCATAATGGGGATAAAACCTGGTGATCATAATAAAAGGAACTGGACTGTTTTTATATGAAATTTGTATTTTGAACATTTTTTACATCAGTGTCCTTCACACATTCCGGGAAATGCAGTTTTTCTGTCCATCTGACATTTTGTGTCACTGAAAATAAATCTTATTACAAAACGCTCTTAAACCTGAAGCCATTTTAAAAATGCAGGTTTCTGTCTCACTTCCTGTCTGTGCTTTTGTCTTCCTGTGTTTGGATGTGAGCGTCACTCAGAATCTCCACACACACACACACACACACACACACACACACACACACACACACACACACACACACACCCCACACACACACACACACACACACACACACACACACACACACACACACACACACACACACACACCCCAGATTGAAGCAGTGTTAAAGAGACCGGTGTGTAGATCAGCACAAAGAGTCTGTGGAAATTCATTTCTATTGTCCTTATTTTCTGTATGTGTGTGTGTGTGTGTGTGTGTGTTTTGTGTGTATGTGTGTATGTGTGTATGTGTGTGTGTGTGTGTGTTTAGTGAGCAGTAATTTAGAGTTCCTGACACCAGGCTCTACATTACACCCTCTATTACTTAATAAAGTCTGGCTTAAAAGTTTTTTTCTCTTTGATCATTTATGGCTCGCTTTTCCCTGGTCTCCTCCCGGCGGGTGAAGAGTGTGTGTGTTATAAGTGTGTGTTATATCTGAAGATCCATCTGCGCTCCACGCTGTGCGCTTAATATCACTTTACTCTCCTGCTGCGCTCCACAATACACCTTCATTACATTTTAGATATATGCAGCGTGGGGAAAGCTGAAAAACACATTAGCAGGAAACTTCCCCTTGATGCAGACCTTGTCTTCTTCTCACACACACTTCGTCTCCTTCTCACACCTTGTCTCATCTCACACACACCACGTCTCCTTCTCACACACCCCGTCTCCTTCTCACACACACCTCGTCTCCTTCTCACACACCCCGTCTCCTTCTCACACACACCTCGTCTTCTTCTCACACACCTTGTCTCGTCTCACACACACCCCGTCTCCTTCTCACACCCTTTTCTCGTCTCACACACATCTCGTCTCACACACACCTCGTCTTCTTCTCACACACCTTGTCTCGTCTCACACACACCTCGTCTCCTTCTCACACCTTGTCTCATCTCACACACATCTCGTCTCACACACACCTCGTCTTCTTCTCACACACCTTGTCTCGTCTCACACACACCTCGTCTCCTTCTCACACCTTGTCTCATCTCACACACACCTCGTCTCTCACACACCTTGTCTCGTCTCACACACACCTCGTCTTCTTCTCACACACCTTGTCTCGTCTCACACACACCTCGTCTCCTTCTCACACCTTGTCTCATCTCACACACACCTCGTCTCACACACACCTTGTCTCGTCTCACACACACCTCGTCTCACACACACCTCGTCTTCTTCTCACACACCTTGTCTCGTCTCACACACACCTCATCTCTCACACACCTTGTCTCATCTCACACACACCCCCCCCCGTCTCCTTCCCCCCACACCTTGTCTCATCTCACACACACCTTGTCTCACACACACCTTGTCTCCTTCTCACACACCTTGTCTCGTCTCACACACACCTTGTCTCGTCTCACACACACCTCGTCTCCTTCTCACACACCTTGTCTTGTCTCACACACACCTCATCTCCTTCTAACACACCTCGTCTCCTTCTCACACACATTTACATTTTACATTTCGGGCATTTGGCAGACCTCTTATCCAGAGCGACGTACAAAAGTGCTTTAGTTCTCAGTCACTGAATACATTAAACGGGTTCAATAGGACACACACTCGGGATAGCATTAACCTAAACTGAGTTGGATTTTTTTTTTTTTTTTTTTTAAGATACAACATAATACATAAACAGGGAAAAATAAGAGCTGGTTTAAGTACTTCAGGAAGAGGTAAGTCTTCAGTTGCTGTTTTAAGACGGTCAGAGACTCGGCCATACGGATACCTAGGGGAAGTTCGTTCCACCGCTTCGGTGCCAGAACAGAAAAGAGTCTAGATGTATACCTACCTTTTTCCCTGAGAGATGGTGGGACCAGTCGAGCAGTGCTAGTGGATCTGAGTGAGCGAGGTGCAGTGCGAGGAGTGACGAGAGCTTTGAGGTAAGATGGCGCTGGTCCATTCTTGGCTTTGTAGGCAAGCATTATTGTTTTGAATCTGATGCGTGCAGCTACCGGAGCCAGTAGAGGAGCAGCAGTGGGGTGGTTTGGGAGAACTTAGGCAGGTTGAAAACAAGTGGTGCAGCTGCATTTTGGATCATTTGCAGTGGGGGAATTGCGTTCAGAGGTAGACCTGCCAGAAGAGAGTTGCAGTAGTCCAATCTCGAAATGACCAGAGACTGAACAAACACCTGAGTAGGCTGTGTGGATAGAAATGGCCGAATCCTTCTGATGTTGTACAGAAGAAACCAACATGAGCGTGTCACATTAGTGACATGGGAGGAAAAGGACAGTTGATTGTCCATGGTTACCCCAAGGTTGTGAGCAGTGGCTGAAGGGGAAATCATGGAGTTGTTCAGAGATATCGCAAGCTCTTGGGCTGGGGATGGATCACCTGGGATGACCAGCAGCTCAGTTTTGCTGGGATTGAGTTTCAGCTGATGAGCCATCATCCAAGATGAAATGTCCGCCAGACACGCTGAGATCCGAGCAGAAGCCGTGGTATCTGAGGGAGGGAAGGAGAAGATAAGTTGGGTGTCATCAGCAGAGCAGTGGTATGGAAATCCATGTGAGGATATAACTTTGCCAAGAGAGTGAGTATAGAGGGAGAACAGGAGAGGACCAAGTACTGAGCCTTGCAGGACACCAGTAGAGAGTGTGCGTGGAGCAGATGTCAATCCCTTCCATGTTACCTGATATGAGCGACCATCCAGGTAGGAAGCAAACCATTCCCATGCTGTGCCACAAATTCCAAGACTCCTGAGGGTGGACAAGAGAGTCTTGTGGTTTACTGTGTCAAATGCTGCAGACAGGTCGAGGAGGATGAGGACCGATGACCGTTTGGCTGATCTAGCAGCATGTAGTTTCTCAGTGACTGCCAAAAGGGCAGTCTCTGTGGAATGCGCTGCTTTGAAGCCAGACTGGTTGGGGTCATGGAGGTTATTCTGTAGGAGATAGTCAGACAGCTGATTACAAACAACATGTTCGAGAATTTTTGAAAGGAATGAGAGAAGTGATACCGGTCTGTAGTTGCTGATGTCTGAGGGATACAGAGCAGGTTTCTTCAGGATGGGGATGACCCTGGCTTTCTTAAAGGCAGTTGGAACGTGACCAGACATTAAGGATCCATTGATGACTGTGGTGATGAAGGGTAGGATGTCAGGTGAGATGGTCTGGAGCATAGCTGAAGGGATTGGATCCAGTGGACAGGTGGTAGGATTTCAGGACCGAATAATTTGCAAAACCTCTTCTGCTGCTACAGTTGAGAGCTGCGTCAGTGAAGGAGTAGCGGAGTGCAGACTGAAGTTGGGGCAGAAGTGAAGGTCTGGCAGATCCTCTCAATCTTCTCTGTGCAAAAAGTGTCGAAATCTTTGGCAGTCAGGGAGGATAGGGCAGGTGGAGCCGCAGGGTTGAGTAGAACATGTGACAAGAAGATGTTGTGGAGCTTTCGGGGATCATGTACAGAAGTTTCAAGCTTTTCCTTGTAGAAGGAGGTCTTGGCAGAAGGTCCATGGTTGAGGAAAGAGAGGAGAGAAAAGAGTTCAGGGGAAGGGATGAAAAGGAGTCATGGTCAGGAAGAGATGAAAGAGTGCAGGAAACTACAGAGGAAGGGGAGATAGCGTGAAGGTTTCAGCGGGTGAGAGAGACGTGCTGGGAGTTACGTTTAGGCAGGACAGAGAGAGTGATAGTGAAGACACACACCTTATTTCTGTCTCACACACCTCGTCTCCTTCTCACACACACCTTGTCTCCTTCTCACACACCTCGTCTCTGTCTCACACACCTCGTCTCCTTCTCATCAAACACAGACCTCTTCTCCTTCTCACACACACCTTGTCTCCTTCTCACACACCTTGTCTCGTCTCACACATATCCCGTCTCTGTCTCACACATACCTCGTCTCTGTCTCACACATACCTCGTCTCCTTCTCACACACACCTCCTCTCCTTCTCACACATACCTCGTCTACTTCTCACACACACCTCGTCTCCTTCTCACAGACTTATACTGAGGAATATATTACTGAGGAGTTCAGGAATATTATCAGGAGTACAGTCACAGTGTGGTGTTTTATTGGAGCTCAGAACCTGCTGTAAAATCTCGTCATTTCGTCTGATC
>JAUCMX010000026.1:18699276-18709276 GCA_033459395.1 Hemibagrus guttatus
CACTGCTTTTCTTCCCAATTAACTCATTAACACTGAAACATTCAGCTGAGACTCGTTAAAGGTCAGGTCTGAGGTACACCATTTATTACATCATTTATCTCGAGCTTCATGTCTAACTTCCACACCAGCTGTAAGAGAATTAAACACAGGAAAAATGATCACACTCCAATATCTAGATCCCAGGTTCTAACAGCAGCAAAACACAGCAAGGACTTCATGCAGTGATGGAGTGTGTTTAAAATAATAAAGAGAACCACTTAATAAGAAAGTAAATAAAATAAAAAACCTGTTTGTTCCCCCATGTGTTATTGATCAGAATAAAAAAGTGGAATAAAGCACACGAAATTAAAGGTGAAGTTTAAAGGAAGTTTTTCCCCAGCGCTGATATTTAAAATAACCTTAATGATCTGAGCTACGAGCTACAGCGAGCTACATGAGTTTTAACTTCAGTTTAGTCGAATAAAAACACTCTCACTTTGTCCAGTCTTTTTTTAGTCAGTTAAGGTCCGTGTTATGTATCTTTGGATCTTATCTGAACAAAACACAATAACAAATCCAATAACACGGGGGGAATTCAGACAAGGTGTAAAAGGTAGGTATGGTGTGTGAATGGAATTCTTCCCTCTGATTGGACGAGACATGGGTCACTCAGGATATACAGGAAGTCCAGCAGGCTGCAGCAGTAGAAAGTGGATTGGTGTGTGTATGAACACAGCTCTGCTCTTATAGCGCTCCTTACATCCTTTAATCTGGAATAGTTTGGTCTTCCCAACATTCCTGCGTTCTTCAGGTGTGTTTTTAGAGATCGCAAACTAATCTTTACGCCATGATACGCTATCAGTATATCCAACATCACGCCATGTGAACGTCCTTCCTCAAAGTAGAGCTGAATGAACTCCATTTTCTTATAAAGATAAATATATATGTTTGTTATTTTCTTTAAAAGATTTAAAGTTGCATTATCGAATGAAAAATGGTTTAAAGTGAAGGCAGAACTCCACACATGTACAAGAAATAAAGATACACAATTTCCTACTTCCTGTTTATCCTGAGTGACAGATGTCTCCTCCAATTCTCGCTCACCGTAGAAATCCACATGGAAAACTCCTCATGTGCAGTAGCATCAGTGACCATCTGTTCTCTCTGGAAAGTTCTCAGCTCCTCGTGGCTCTCTCTCAGAAATCATCTAAAACACAAGCGGAGAGTAGAACAGTCAGAAGGTGTTAATGGTCCTGTTTTCTTCCATGACAAATAACTAGGAACAGATTTACTTTTTCTTAGCTAACATTAACGCCAAGCGTTTCACTGCGCTGCTCCTGACTGATATTCTGTTACACTGTGTGGTGCCTTTGGGACTTTTAGTGAAACTACATCATTAATCTTTATTAGAAATTCCAGTTTATATGGAGGTAACATTTGAGCCACGCCCACATCTCCATATACCAACTAATACCATACAGACATATCCATATAAAGCTAAACACATACCTCCTATGGTATCTGTGCACACACACACACACACACACACACACACACACACACACACACACACACACACACACACACAAAACCAGTCAGAGCTGTTTGTTAACAGAAACAAAAACATTTTCTTTATTCTCACAGTTTGGTAATAAATCAGAGACTGTGTGTGTATGCGTGTGTGTGTGTGTTAACGTGTGTTTCATCATTTCCTGTTTTCTTTTAGTTTTGGTGTTTCAGTCTTAAACCTCACACTATGTTGTGAAGCTCTTATCTTTCAGATTTTTCTGAAATCTTCAGTTTTCGCTGACCCGTTTGACCCTCTGTTCTTTTTTAATGCTGAATTTACTGTAAATTAGCGTGACGATGTGTTCACTCATCCGTCCCTCTGTTCACCCTCTTCTGCTCCTCCACCGTCTATGAATCATATTAGGAGAATAACGAACCATTTAATGACCTGTGTGTTGATTTATCAGATGTTCCGGAGAGGGCAATTTAAAAATATAATGCTATAAGTCAGCGGGTCCCGGGGCCGGTGGAGCAGGCGTTAATCAGCACATCGTTAAGGGACGGAGGGATTCGCACTCTGTCTCGCTCCTGCTCTGCTTCGTCCGCTGACATATTGGGTTCAGTCGTGAGGAAAGGAAGGAAAAGAGGAATATTTCTACTTCTCTTCATCATTACGCTGAAAAATCTCTCACAGCAGGTGGCCATGACAGCTCTACACACATACACACACACACACACACACACACACACACACACACACACTGCAGTGTTCCAACCTTAGCTGTGTTGTGTGTCGTGTCTGCTCTCTCCAGGACGCCTCTGTAGATTTTACACCAATACGTCTCTAACATTCATTTTTAAATTCCTCAATTTATCTTCTCTTCATCTCAGCACTGATCAATAAAAACAATCCTGAAGGAAACACAGCCATTAGAAGGATTAAAGGAGAAGTTCTGCCAGAAACTGAAATGTCCATCGAGTCACTTTATCCCAAATGTGGTTCATCGGCTGAGACGTGCTTTGTGTAACTAACACAGACAGGATGTCTATAGTCTCCAGTTTTACATCAAACTGCAGATATAAATAACTACACACTCAAAAAATAGAATATATAAGTGTGAACTTAATTACAGTCTAATCTAGCCATGGGGGTCACAGTCCAGTGACTTCTGTGCCGGTCCCAAGCCCGGATAAATAGAGAGGGTTGCGTCAGGAAGGGCATCCGGCGTAAAACATTGCCAAATTTAACCATGCGAATCGTCAGTACGAATTTCATACCGGATCGGTCGAGGCCCGGGTTAACAACGACCGCCATCGGCGCCGTTGACCTACAGGGCGCCGGTGGAAATTGGGCTACTGTTGGTCGAAAAAGTAGAAGAGGGAGGAGAGTGCGCAGACAGAGAGAGAAGAGGAAAGGTAAGAGTGTAGGACTGAGAATAGGAACTCTGAATGTTGGTACTATGACAGGGAAAGGTAGAGAGCTGGCTGATATGATGGAGAGAAGGAAGGTGGATATACTGTGTGTACAGGAGACCAGGTGGAAGGGGAGCAAGGCTCGTAGTATAGGAGCAGGATTCAAGCTGTTTTATTATGGTGTGGATAGTAAGAGAAATGGGGTAGGTGTGGTCCTGAAGGAGGAGTTTGTGAGGAATGTTCTGGAGGTGAAGAGAGTGTCAGACAGGGTGATGAGTCTGAAGTTAGAGATTGAAGGGGTGATGTTGAATGTTGTTAGTGGTTATGCCCCACAGGTAGGTTGTGAGTTGGAGGAGAAAGAGAGATTCTGGAGTGAATTAGATGAGGTGATGGAGAGTATTCCCACGGGTGAGAGAGTGGTGATAGGAGCGGATTTTAATGGACATGTTGGTGAGGGGAACACAGGTGATGAGGAGGTGATGGGCAAGTTTGGAGTTAAGGAAAGGAACCTAGAAGGACAGATGGTAGTGGACTTTGCTAAGAGGATGGACATGGGTGTGGTTAACACTTATTTTCAGAAGAGGGAGGAGCATAGAGTGACTTACAAGAGTGACGGTAGGAGAACACAGGTAGACTACATCCTATGTAGAAGAGGCAATCTGAAAGAGATTAGTGACTGTAAAGTGGTAGTGGGAGAGAGTGTAGCCAGACAGCATAGGATGGTGCTGTGTAGGATGACTTTGATGGTCTGTAAGACGAAGAGGTCAAAGATAGAGATAGAGAAGAAAACCAAGTGGTGGAAGCTGAAAAAGGAGGAATGTTGTGAGGAATTTAGACAGAAGTTGAGGCAGGCTCTGGGTGGTCAGGTAGTGCTGCCAGATGACTGGGAAACTACAGCAGAAGTGATCAGGGAGACAGGGAGAAAGGTGCTGGGTGTGTCATCTGGAAGGAGGAAAGAAGATAAGGAGACTTGGTGGTGGAATGAGGAAGTTCAGGATAGTATCCAGAGGAAGAGGTTAGCCAAGAAGAAGTGGGACATGGACAGGACTGAAAAGAATAGACAGGAATACAAGGAGTTACAGCGCAGAGTGAAGAGGGAGGTGTCTAAGGCCAAGCAGAAGGCATATGACGAGTTCTACACTAGGTTAGACACTAGAGAAGGAGAGAAGGACTTGTACAGGTTAGCTAGGCAGAGGGATCGAGATGGGAAGGATGTGCAGCAAGTTAGAGTTATTAAGGATAGAGATGGAAGGGTGCTCACAAGTGAGGAGAGTGTACAGAGGAGATGGAAGGAGTACTTTGAGGAGCTGATGAATGAGGAAAATGAGAGGAAAAAAAGAGTAGAAGGGGTGAACTCTGTGGAACAGAAAATAGATAAGATTAGAAAGGATGAAGTCAGGAAGGCTTTGAAGAGGATGAAAAGTGGAAAGGCAGTTGGTCCTGATGACATCCCGGTGGAGGTCTGGAAGTGTCTGGGAGAGGCAGCAGTGGAATTTTTAACTAGTTTGTTCAACAGGGTTTTAGAGAGTGAGAGGATGCCTGAGGAATGGAGAAGTGTGTTAGTGCCGATCTTTAAGAATAAGGGTGACGTGCAGAGTTGCAGTAACTATAGGGGGATAAAGTTGATGAGCCATACAATGAAACTATGGGAAAGAGTAGTGGAAGCTAGGTTAAGGAAGGTAGTGGAAATTTGTGAGCAGCAGTATGGCTTCATGCCCAGAAAGAGCACAACAGATGCAATTTTTGCTCTGAGAATTTTGATGGAGAAGTATAGGGATGGTCAGAGGGAGTTGCACTGTGTGTTTGTAGACTTGGAGAAAGCGTATGACAGGGTGCCAAGAGAAGAGCTGTGGTACTGTATGAGGAAGTCAGGAGTAGCAGAGAAGTATGTCAGAGTGGTGCAGGACATATAGGAGAGGAGCAGGACAGTGGTGAGGTGTGCTGTAGGTCAGACAGAGGAGTTCAATGTGGAGGTGGGACTGCATCAGGGATCGGCTCTGAGCCCCTTCCTGTTTGCTATAGTGATGGACCAGTTGTCAGAGGAGGTCAGACAGGAGTCTCCTTGGACAATGATGTTTGCAGATGACATTGTGATCTGTAGTGAGAGCAGGGAGCAGGTGGAGGAAAACCTGGAGAGGTGGAGGTTTGCGCTGGAGAGAAGAGGAATGAAGGTCAGTCGTAGTAAGACTGAGTACATGTGTGTGAATGAAAGGGAGGGAAGTGGAACAGTAAGGTTACAGGGTGAAGAGGTGAAGAAGGTACAGGAGTTTAAGTACTTGGGGTCAACAGTCCAGAGTAATGGAGAGTGTGGGAAAGAGGTAAAGAAGCGAGTGCAGGCAGGTTGGAATGGGTGGAGAAAGGTGTCAGGAGTTCTGTGTGATAGGAAAATATCAGCGAGAATCAAGGGGAAGGTGTACAGGACAGTGGTGAGACCAGCCATGCTGTATGGTTTAGAGACAGTGTCACTGAGGAAGAGACAGGAGTCAGAGCTAGAGGTA
The DNA here is from genome assembly GCA_033459395.1 of Hemibagrus guttatus. Lineage (NCBI taxonomy): Eukaryota > Metazoa > Chordata > Actinopteri > Siluriformes > Bagridae > Hemibagrus > Hemibagrus guttatus. The sequence goes on from JAUCMX010000026.1 coordinate 18,704,676, forward strand.
GCAGAGCTGAAGATGTTGAGGTTCTTTTTGGGAGTGACAAGATTGGACAGGATTAGGAATGAGTACATCAGAGGGACAGCTCATGTTGGACGTTTAGGGGACAAAGTTAGGGAGGCCAGATTAAGATGGTTTGGACATGTTCAGAGGAGGGAGAGTGAGTATATTGGTAGGAGAATGTTGGACATGGAGCTGCCAGGCAGGAGGCAAAGAGGAAGGCCAAAGAGGAGGTATATGGATGGAATTAATGAGGATATGAAGCTAGTGGGTGCAAGTGTTGAGGATGCAGAAGATAGGGATAGGTGGAGAGAGATGATTCGCTGTGGCGACCCCTGAAGGGAAAAGCCGAAAGAAGAAGAAGAAGAAGAAGAAGAACTTAATTACAGTCTGAATCTTTTCTAATTAACAACTATTTATTTAACAATTAGTTATTAAATGAGAAACTTTTAAAATAAAGTATTAAATAAAATAACACATAAACATCTGATATAGAGTTCTAATCTGTGAGTAAAACAGAAATGAAAGCTAGTTAAAGCTAAACTGGAGGCTGTGTTGTCCTGCAGGTCAGGAGGAACCTCTTCAGTATGTTCATCATGTCTGCTGTATGCTGGATATGGATGGATTTGGATGGAGGTAAAGACTTGACTGTTTCTGTTCCATGTCAGTGTTATTCTTCTCAGACAAAGGAGTCCAGAGCCACAACATCTCCACAAGCTACGCTCAGCCGTTCTGCCGTCCAGGAGACAGGGGTTTGGGGTTTTTCTCTCCGTCTCAGATTGCCTTTCCCCTCTGTGTCACTGGGTGATGTCTGGGTGACCTGACGGCCATCCGCTGGACTTTAAAGCAATTTGAAGAGAGCTTTTGTAAGAAGAGAGGAGTCTTAGATGTGTGATTAATAGCTAAGGAACCCCAGCAGTGTCCGAACGGCTCCGAATGGACAAGGCTCCTTACTTTCCAATGCTGTCACAGCTTCTTGAGGGTCTATTAGTATTCCATCCCAGACACCAAATGGATAATGTATCTCACTTATCTTTTAAAGAGCTCATATTTTTGACTCCATGTTTTCTCATTTGGTGCAGAACCACTTGGTGATGTTCTACATAGTCACTGAAAGTTTTGGAGAAACATAAAACATCATCCAAATATGGAGCAAAACACTCATCTTGGATACTCTCCAATTCCCCTTCCATGTATCTTGAGAGACTGATAGAGTTCTCAGTCTGTGACTCAGTGGACCAGTGTTGATGTATTCACTGATAGAGACTTTAAACCACTTTTGTTTGTCGCTCTGGATAAGGGCTTCTGCCAAATGCTTTAAATATAAATGTAAACATCTGAAACGCTGCATTTGATAACCCAAGGAGGATACGCACTCACTCATATAACCTCCATGGAGTACTGAAAGCAGTGACATGCCTCGACTCCTCCAGGAAAAGGCCTTGGTGTTAAGTACTCCCTTGATCTAAGATGGAGTGTTACCTCCTAAACTGTCCACAAGATCTTGGATCCTGGGCAGAGGATGACATCTGGTACAGTCTTGTGGTTCAGGACACGAAAGTCAACACACAAGTGGAGACTCTTTTTTTTGCATACAAACTGCTGGTGATGAGTACACAGACGAAGACTTCCCATCTTGATTCAGAAGATTCTGCTCATACTCTTTAACTTCTTTACACAAGGGCTTTGGTATAGAATTATAACTGGAATGTTATCCATGAGATAACTGAAGACTAGGAGTACACACAATGTCTCCCTTGTCATGGATGAATACATCAGAGTCCTCAAACAACTTTTGCTGTACAACCTGCTGCTCCTGTTCACTAAGATGCTCTAAATGTACAGTTGGATGCCACTTTTCTCCAGCCCCTGAATGGTGCTGCTGCTTTTCTGTTTGATCCTCCTAATTAATACATGCTGGTGTAGTTCCTGTCACTGGTCTCTATGTTACCTAAAACCAGTCACTAAGGCAGATGAATGTCGTGATCTGTAGGGTTCTGAACATGGAGTGTCTTCTTTCAAGCCCCTGGAGGCACATTCACAACTGCAGGCAACAACTCCACTCCCTCAGGAACTAGTTTAAACATCATCGTACCTAGGGAAAGCCTTCAGGTGACCGCTCATCTGCTGGATCTGGCCATGAGGAACGGTAACTCACCGTAGTAACCAGGTTACTGTAGTAACCAGAGTTTCAGTGATATCCATTTTCAAAGTCATGTCCTGTCAGAGAAGGTCAACTGGGCTAATTTTAGCTGTTGCCCTGTCACTCTCTCTAATTAGCTCTTCTATATTATGGAAAGCAAGTGATGGACAGTATAAACCATCTTGACCAGCATGGGCACACTGATAGCTGTTTTTTGGATGAGGTTTTGGACTTGCTGCAGTCACAACTGGCTGATGAGTATTTGGTTTACATTTTTAGTGAGAGAAGCCACTTTAGCAGAGACTTGTGAATCGCCTCCCGATTGACCTTAACATCTGTTTGCTTCTTAGAGTCATGCTGCCCATTACCATCATCCTGCTGAGTATCACTAGCTAGGGTGACTTTGGACCTACTGTTTAACCCTATAAGTTTTTGTTTCTCAAATTCTTCACTCACAGGCTGGGTTATCAGGTCTAAGATCTGGTCATCATTTACTGTCTATGTTGAGATTAAAGTTTAATGTCTCTCCTGAGGTAAGTGTATCATTCATTCAAACCCTGATACAAGGAATCTAATTAAACCAGTCACTTGTTCAGATACCACTGAGTGTACAGTCTGATAAGTCCTTAACGGTGTTGTGACATGTGGAATTCGATCTACCTGTACCCTGGCTGCTGGTCATCACACTGGAGGGTGTCTTGTGGAAGGTCTCCGGCTGCCACAGGCACAATGTTCTCTTCTTGAGGGAGGACAGCACCCGAGGCTTAAGCACTCAATGAGGTTCATCAATGAGGTCACAGAAGTTGCAGGCCATCCCCTGGTCCTCAAGACTTTTCAGTTGCTCTCCTCACAGGTAGCCAACTATTAAATCATAGATTTCCATTACTGTAGCATCCACGCTTGGTAATATTCCTTGCACCTCCTTCTGGCTAACCACTGCTAGTCTGTAGAGAGCCCTGGTGTTTGAAGAGCTGACAAGCTGATGGAGTTGCTTCTTGAAGTCACAACGTAGCTGGTGAAGAGTAGCCATGAGTGCAACACATGAGTGCAACACAACACCACCGCTAGGTGGTGGTAATCCTGGACGAGCCTCCAAATCGTTGCTCACCTCAGACCAATTAGGTCAGAGCCAGTAATGGTCAGGGTGATGCTGCGCCATATCTCTGTGCCAATAAAAAAAAGGCAATCATCAGCAAAGACATCAACACAGGATTTTTCTTTTATGACACTTTTTTGTTTTTTTGCTTTAATTTCTCTGAAACATTTAATACAACTTGATTGTCAAAAGCATTTCCCAAATTCGATCCTAAAGCCAATTAAACTGATTACAATAACATAAATCAATAAACACATATCCAGAACATCAAGGTTTCTTTTTGTAGCATTTCATTTTTCACATACATTATATATTCATTCACCTCCTTCAAGAACACCGAGATTCACAACAACATTCTTCATTCCTCTTTTCAACTCGACTATTGCTACATTTCCCATGACTCCTTTCTCCATTCTGCCATTTTGGCTGGATTCCCTAGTGACATAAGCCACCATTTTAGATTGCTCTGTTTGCTAAAACTTTAGACAAAATATGACACAAGTGAAATAATGTTCTCTTCCATTTTATACGTACATTTTCCCTGAGAGTCAGAAACATGTTGAACTTCATTTCTCTCCATAATGATTAAGATTAACCTCCCAATATTACGATGTGCAAATTCTACCTGCTCTTAACAAGCTTCGGCCATTCATGATCAAATCTCATTCCTAAAAAACCCCAAAAATACACAAATAAACATTCCATCATGGTCATGTTCTATCAGAAACCACATGGTTTATTAAACAGTATTTTTAAGCACACAGTTTCCTCAGCAGTATCAATAAAAAAAAAAAGACAGCGAGGAGCTAAGACAGAAACTCAGGCTTGTGTTTAATGACACTTCTTTATTTTCCCCCGAGCCCGAGCTACGTGACGCACCTCAGCTTCACGTTCTCTCAGATCAGTTGCTTTAAATCTGATCTTCAGGTCAAACTGCTCCACGTTTAGTAAAAATCCTCACAGGGTCATTTTGACCTGAACACATCACGGGGGCTGTTAAGTTTCATCCCTCTGATTGCCCTCTGAGTGAATCACTCGTCTCCCTCCTGGGACAAGCTGCTTGTCCTGGATCAATTTTCTCCAAATCAATGAAGCGCTTCAGCTCGCCATCACAGAGGGGAGAAAGCGCTTAGAAGTGACGTCTAAAAGGAAAATTCCTCTGAAAAGACCTCTAACAAGTTCACTGTCTTACTCCATCCCTCCACACTGTCCACTACACTGTCCATTACACTGTCCACTACACTGTCTCTAGTAATTCTAACCACACACTCTCCCCAAAAGATAGCAACAGAACTTAATTTTGAAAACAAAATATTAGAATGAAAATGTTCATCTTCTATAAGAAGTGCACATAAAGAAAGTGTCCTT
>JAUCMX010000026.1:18714276-18719276 GCA_033459395.1 Hemibagrus guttatus
CACCTGATTTCTGTTCTGTTCAGCTCAGTGTGTTTAAGAGGTTTGTGCTCGTCATCATCTGCACTTCTGAGGGTTTGTGCCATGAGATGAAATATACAGAAATACACAACTGAGGCTCAACAAAAAACATAAACATATGAATCAATATGAAAAGGTAATGTTCCTTATTGAAGGAGAACAGGATGTTCTCAGTCTATCATGCTTCTTCACACCAGTTTATTCGGCTAAAGGAATAAAATAACTACTAAATACTTTATTCAGGAAATGTGACTATAAACTCTATAATAACTTCAGCTGCTATTCGAAGAGGATTTCTCTCCAGTCCAGCTGTAGGTGATGCAGCTGATCATCTCTCTGGTCCGATCTTCTCTCTCTCTCTCTCTCATGATCTCTTCACGTCTTTGTTTGATCTGATCGGGATTCTGGATTCTGATTGGGTTGATAAAGATTTTAGAAGACTTTAGCTGCAGTTCTGTGTATGAGAGGAATGTGACATTAACGGGGCACTCGGTCAGCCCCGGCGTGAGGGGCAGTAATCCACTCGGTCAGCCCCGGCGTGAGGGGCAGTAATCCACTCGGTCAGCCCCGGTGTGAGGGTCCACGTCGCTCCGTCACCTGTTGTGTCCTGAATGTGAGGAGAAGTGGATAATGAAGCTCAGTGGGAATGTTCATGTCTAACTCACACTGTTCTTCACACATCTCTTCACACTCATCCTTCAGACTCAGTCGCTCTGACTGACATCACTGAGCTCACGTCACTCACACACTTAACAATGCCTCGTTTAAAACAACAATCAGACACGGCGCACAATTCCTCAAAATGAACAGAACACTTCTTCTCTCAAAGACTTTCTTAAACTGAGCTTTAAACTCTTCTGTCTCTCTCTCTCTCTCTCTCTCTCTCTCTCTCTCTCTCACACACACACACACACACACACACACACACACACACAAGAAAATTAAGTATTTACACACTCAGTTGTGAGATCTGACTAATGATGCTTCTAATTTCCTAATTTCTGATTCTGCACTGGAACACCTGTACACCTTTACACCCGAACACACGTACACCCTTACACCTGAACATCAGAACACCTGGACACCTGGATACCTGAACACCTGGACACCTGGACACCTGAACACCTGGACACCCGTACACCCTTACACCTGAACATCAGAACACCTGGACACCTGGACACTTGTACACCTGAACAAACGTACACCCGTACACCCTTACACCTGAACATCAGAACACCTGGACACCTGGACACCTGAACACCTGGACACCTGAACACCTGGACACCTGGACACCTGAACACCTGAACACCTGGACACCCGTACACCCTTACACCTGAACATCAGAACACCTGTACACCTGTACACCCGAACACACGTACACCCATACACCCTTACACCTGAACATCAGAACACCTGGACACCTGAACACCTGGACATCTGAACACACGTACACCCGTACACCCTTACACCTGAACATCAGAACACCTGGACACCTGAACACCTGGACATCTGAACACACGTACACCCGTACACCCTTACACCTGAACATCAGAACACCTGGACACCTGAACACCTGGACACATGAACATATGTACACCTGTACACCCTTACAACTGAACATCAGAACACCTGGACACCTGAACACCTGGACACCTGAACACCTGGACACCTGAACACATGTACACCCGTACACCCTTACACCTGAACATCAGAACACCTGGACACCTGAACACCTGGACACATGAACACATGTACACCTGTACACCCTTACAACTGAACATCAGAACACCTGGACACCTGAACACCTGAACACCTGAACACCTGGACGCTTGGACACACGTACACCCGTACACCCTTACACCTGAACATCAGAACACCTGGACACCTGAACACACGTACACCCTTACACCCTTACACCTGAACACCTGAACACCTGGACACCTGAACACACGTAAACCCGTACACCCTTACACCTGAACATCAGAACACCTGGACACCTGGACACCTGAACACCTGGACACCTGAACACACGTACACCCGTACACCCTTACACCTGAACATCAGAACACCTGGACACCTGAACACCTGAACATCTGGACACCTGAACACCTGGACACCTGAACACACGTACACCCGTACACCCTTACACCTGAACATCAGAACACCTGGACACCTGGACACCTGAACACCTGGACACTTGAACACCTGAACACACATACACCCGTACACCCTTACACCTGAACATCAGAACACCTGGACACCTGAACACCTGGACACCTGAACACCTGGACACCTGAACACACGTACACCCGTACACCCTTACACCTGAACATCAGAACACCTGGACACCTGGACACCTGAACACCTGAACACCTGGACACCTGAACACCTGGACACCTGAACACACGTACACCCGTACACCCTTACACCTGAACATCAGAACAACTGGACACCTGAACACCTGAACACCTGGACACCTGAACACCTGAACACACGTACACCCGTACACCCTTACACCTGAACATCAGAACACCTGAACACCTGAACACCTGGACACCTGAACACCTGGACACCTGAACACACGTACACCCGTACACCCTTACACCTGAACATCAGAACACCTGGACACCTGGACACCTGAACACCTGAACACCTGGACACCTGAACACCTGGACACTTGAACACCTGAACACACGTACACCTGTACACCCTTACACCTGAACATCAGAACACCTGGACACCTGAACACCTGAACACCTGGACACCTGAACACCTGGACACCTGAACACACGTACACCCGTACACCCTTACACCTGAACATCAGAACACCTGGACACCTGGACACCTGAACACCTAAACACCTGGACACCTGAACACCTGGACACCTGAACACCTGAACACACGTACACCCTTACACCCTTACACCTGAACATCAGAACACCTGAACACCTGAACACCTGGACACCTGAACACCTGAACACCTGGACACCTGAACACCTGGACACCTGAACACACGTACACCCGTACACCCTTACACCTGAACATCAGAACACCTGGACACCTGAACACCTGAACACCTGAACACCTGGACACCTGAACACCTGAACACACGTACACCCGCACACCCTTACACCTGAACATCAGAACACCTGAACACCTGAACACCTGGACACCTGAACACCTGGACACCTGAACACCTGAATTTTACAGCTGCAGTGAGCAGAAAAGCATATCAGCAGCACGAGACACAAGCTGCAGAAGACCACATCAGGTTCCTCTCCTTTCATGCAAGAACTGGACTGTGAGGCCATCATGAGCACAGAGTCACTGAAACTGGACATGTGTTCAGACTCACCAAGAAATAATACAGTATATAAATAATACAGATCCTGTGGAGTTTCTGAGGAAATTAATCTCTGATCCATTTTTAGGAAACTCTTATTCCATCAGCTGCATGTTAAATGTAATTTTATGTTTTATAAATGAAGAATTTTATAAAGATCTTTGATTTTCAGGAAATGATATTAATATGAACAAATCTGTACCAAAGAATTGTGAAGCAATTAATGAAAATAAAAAAGTATCAAAAATGCTCTGTATAAAGTGTTCAAGTGTTCATAAAGATGTGTGTGAACGTGTCGGATGAGTGTGTGTGTGTGTGTGTGTGTGTGTGTGTGTGTGTGTGTGTGTTAAATGTTTTTGGCAGATGAAGCCGAGGTGGATGGAGAGGCCGAGAAGAGAGGAATGATTTTTCCTGTTAGTGGATTGCTGTAGGCTTCTATTAAATGTGTCAAAATAAATATAAAAGCCGCAGGAGGAGAGAGAGAGCAAGAGAGAGAGGGAGAGAGCGAGAGAGAGAGAGAGAGAGACAGAGAGAGAGAGAGAGAGAGAGAGAGAGAGAGTGTCGAATCTCCAGCACGTCAAACCTGTAATTTCAGAGACGGAAATGATTTGCTCGTTCACGGAAATCTTCGCCTCATCAAATTGAGCTGAGCTCCCAACAGAAATTGGTTTTTACCTCAGGGATGATAACCTGCTTCATCTCCGTGCATCATGTGATCCGGCGGGGGAACGAGGGGAATGAGGAGAGCCCGGTTCGGTCAACACACTTTACTTTAACCTACTGTAGTCTTCACTACTTAGCCACCAATATCACACTGACCTCAGGCATCACTTTCCATTTTACAATAATGCAGGACGAGACTCTCCATTTTAGATTCAGAGAAAGTGTGAAGTCCACGTGCATCTGAAGGACTGCATTATTTGATGGAGTGATGATGTGATAGAGTGATAGAGTGATGATAGGAAGCAGTATGCATCACATTCCACAGAACCCCAGATTAACTTTAACATGATTTTATTGTGTGTTGAATCCAGAGAGTCTCCCACTCACCAGCGCTTATATAAACATTTACATAAACACTTATATAAAGTGTGAGAAAGACACAAACACACAGGCAGTGTTATGCAGAGCTGATGGACCGTGGTGTTCTCTCGGACCGTGTGTATCTGCAGCTGGTGTTATAGAAGAAATAATCAGCGGAACCGATGAGTGTGTGTTTTTGTAAATGCATCACGGTAAACACAAGTCCTGAAAATCAATCCTCCAAACACCTCAAACTCCTCCAAACCCTGCATTATTCACCTCTGATGCTGCCTCGGCTTTCATTTCAGCACAGAGTCACCGCAAGGTCATTTTCAGTCCATCTACATCCACTTTACTGCCGCGGCTCGCCGTTTCACTAATGCACCCCGCGCTCGGAAATTAGCGTGCGCTACTGTAAAGCACTCAGACGTTCTGCTCAAAATGCCACTGAAGTGCTCAGATGTCCTTTTGCTTTCAGAAAGCAGCAATCAAACCTCATCAAGGTTTAAATCTCAGGGCAAAACAGCGGCGCGGTCATCTCCAGCGCTGTTCAATAAACGAGATTCACGTCATGTGCGTGGCGAGGTTAATTGTGCTGCGTGTCTCTGGGCGATGT
>JAUCMX010000026.1:18724276-18749276 GCA_033459395.1 Hemibagrus guttatus
ACGCTGATTATTATTGTGTGTCCATTCTCTTTAAATTAGAGAGGGACACAGTGACCCTCTGAGACAGAGACAGAGACGAAACGAATCATCATGGTTTATTTTTGTTGAAGTTTCTGACCCATAATGCATCTGTGTTGTGTTCTGTTGCCTCACTGTGTCTCTTTATATTTTCTAGACAGATTAAATGATTAAACTCTCAGTGATCTGCGGCAGGTTTACATGCTGATGATGCTCACATCGCTGCTCTTACACACACCTGGGTTTTCTGCTCGTTTCTCTGAGCTTTTCTCAGCACCAGACCTCCAGATCTGTGATTTATAAAGTTTCAGAGATAAACATCACAACCCACATAATCAGTTATCAGTGGTGCACACTATTACTATTCCTCATACTTCTCCTTCTTTTTCCATACATATTTTGTCCTGTAACTACTCCCACACTGTTTATCATAGACCCATGAATGGGGTTATCAAATCCTGCGGCTTATTTAGAAAAGATGTGCTATGACTTTTATAAGCAATCGGAATTACGGTATTCCCGATACGGCCGATCGAACACTCTCTCTTTCTCTATCTATCTATCTATCTATCTATCTATCTATCTATCTATCTATCTATCTATCTATCTATCTATCTATCTATCTATCTATCTATTTTCTCTCTCTCTCTCTCTCTCTCTCTCTCTCTCTCTCTCTCTGTAATCACAAAATGACTGCAATACATACACGTGACATAACAAACCGGTCAGCACAATGAGGGGAAGTGTGTGACATGCATCCTTTTGGTACCCTACCTGACCACTCTCCTCCATAAAATCGGGGACGAGTTTTTCCATGGCAAGCACCACCAACATTTTCTTCAGGAAATGTACATGTTTAGTTATATTTATTACTGTATTGTATTATTGTGTATGAGTTTGAAATGAGTTTAAGTTATTGAAGTAAATAAATCTCTTAAAAATAAATCACATTAACTAGAACCTAAAGAGTGGAAAGTCCAGGAAATCTCTGGAACACACTTAAATAATGTTCATAAAAATCATCTAGGAATTTATTTACATTCAAAAGAAAACAAAAAATGTGCAGAAAAGTTTTTCTTTAAAAGCAGACAGATAAAACGACACGGAAGGCGGAGTAATGACATCACATCCTGTGACACGGTGACTTCAAATTGGTCCATTACTAAACCTTTACATTCCCTTAACTAATATTATTTACTGATTTATTAATGAACTTGTTTGTTATTAAAACAAGACTTTTAATAATGAAGCAGTGTTTTTAGTGAACGGAATTAAAGACCAGCGCGTGAACAAATGAGAAGATTTGTCATCTGGACACAACAGAAGGAAATATAAATTACATAATAAAAATAATAATAAAAAAACGTTAGCATTTCTGATTAGCATAAGACCTGTATCAGCACACACACACACACACACACACACACACACACACACACACACACACACACACACACACACACACACAGTTATACTGCAGGAGTTTATAAAGCCAAGTTCTGACTCAACAGCTGAGAATAAAAAACTGTCTGCTGTCATAAAAAATTAAAGGGCAGGAATGTAGTTTATAAAGAGTCTGGAGATTTAACCACAAATCACAAAATAATAAAACTTTTATTCACTGGATCTGAAGGATGAACAACAAAAATCAACATCAACAACCATGACAACAACAAAGAGCATCCAGACAAATACACCACAGTCAGTACACACAGTTAACTCTTCTGAAGTCTCAGCACATGGAGGTCCTCACTGCTGCTCAGATGCTCCTCCTGGAGGCTGGAGAAACATCACGCTGCTGAAGAACCAGTGAGAGAACATGGAGAAGACTTTTACTATTGTAAATAATCTGTAGGTTTAAAGATCTGTGTGATTATTTGACTCGTTTATGAAATTTATCACTCGCTTCTTCAGCCAGCTGCATTCTGGGATAAAATGATGGACACTGATGATGTTCACCTGCTTTTAGAAAAGTGATGCTAGTAGTAATGAAAAGGAGAGTAGACGCCCGACATCCAATAATTTAAATCTCAGGGAGCAGAAACAAGTAAAAATATTATTATTATTATTATTATTATTATTATTATTATTATAAAATTAATTAATATGAGTAAATTATTAGTTTATGTGAAGCATTTCTGTTAAACACGTCTCTGTGTATGAGCTGTTACTATGGAAACAGTAAGGAGTGTGAATAAGTGCTTCAGTATAAACCTGGTGTTGATGTTAATTGTGTAAAATATGGAACGTGTTTGTTTTCATTAAACGTCAAACTCAGGAGAGAAGTAAAACTTCCTGCTTTAATGACTCTGAGCACTCCAGCTGCAGAAGCTCCACATGTTTGTGTAAAAAGCTGATGATCCATTTTAGATCAAATCCATCAGAGTGACGTCTGATCTCACGCTCCGAGATCAGACATGAGGAAAATCTGACCTTCTGTACAAATCACTGTTAGAACACTCACTATCACACATCTGCTTCACCATAACAGACCTCTCATCCCTCCATCCTCTAACATCCTCATCCCTCCATCCTCTAACATCCTCATCCCTCCATCCTCTAACACCCTCATCCCTCCATCCTCTAACACCCTCATCCCTCCATCCTCTAACACCCTCATCCCTCCATCCTCTAACATCTTCATCCCTCCATCCTCTAACATCCTCATCCCTCCATCCTCTAACATCCTCATCCCTCCATCCTCTAACACACTGCTTGCCTTATTCCTCCATCTCGCAGAGAAGGTAAAAGACCTGCGTCTTATTCTGAAGGACGAGTGTGAAGAGAAGAGATGTGATGTGTGAGGATGAGTGAAGATCAGTGTGAGATGGAGATGAATGTTCACAAAACTCCAGGTGAAGGGAATATCAGTAATATTAGAGTAAAACAGTAGGGGGCGCTAACAGGAACCTCCCACAGCTTGTGTTTCTCACTCATCTCCTTTCTGAGAAGGAACTTTCCATGGTTCTGAAGGTTCTTTGCTTTTAAATAAGGGCTTGAGTGATATAATTTCTCTGTCCCTGAGCCCACTACAGAGCATGTATTTAGTCTTTTTTTATTTCTGGTGTTTAATGTGTATAATTCCTCGTATTAAACCTAATCTTTATATGAAGCAGCTGAACAGAGACGTGTCTGATCTCATTCCTCTTTCACTTGCTGAACTAAATAAACAATTATAACAGAGAATTAGACTTTATTATGTCTGACAGCTAATAAGAATATATTATTATTAACATATATTCTATATATCTCCTCCATGCTGAAACACAATGAAGAGAACATACACAACATTTCACTTTATTTCATCTGCACCTTTACACTGCTGTCGAGTCCTCGATATAAATCCCTTGTTTTAGAGCTCTACAACTTAACTCTGATGAATCAATGAAACATTTCTTACATTTCACCTGTCATGTATTAATACACTTCTTCAATGTATAGTTGTTCTTAGGTAAAGGAGCAGATCTGGAAGGTTCATGGGCGTAGAGTGTTTGGTGTACTGGGATGTTTGGATGCTGTTGCCCAGAGGTGGACAAAGTACACAACATCCTTACTTGAGTGAAAGTACAGATAGTGCTGGTCAAACATTACTCCATTACAAGTAAACATTGTAAAGACAGATGTTTACTTAAGTAAAAGCACAGAAGTACTTGTTTTTAAAGGTACTTAAATACCAAAAGTAAAAAGTAAATGTCAACGCATTGTTTTATTATTGTTGCATTGTTTTATGCAATACTTACAATACCTTTTGTAGCAACCTAGTGAATATACTGACCAGTTTGTAGTATCTGTGGAATTAAGAGCTTTTAAAATATTACAAAACCTACAGAAATTAAAGAACTGAATTGACAAAAAGACAGGTATAATCATTTTCATTTTTTATTTAACAATCCTACCACCTCCAACAAAGACGTACACATCTATGTGTTTGCATTCATGCACATTTGAATCAAGTGGTCTGTAAATGCAGACTGACCATCAGTTGTGACAATGATACTGGGACATTGGTGGCTCAATGGTAGGTTTCTCACCGATGATGTGAAAGGCCCGGGTTCAATTCCCAGCCACCAGATGCAATGCTGGTCCCAAGCCCGGAAAAATGGGAGGGTTGAGTCAGGAAGGGCATCTGGTGTAAAAACCTGTGCGACCCCGAGCAGCTGAAAGCAACTTTTAGTTGTGACAGTGATACTATATCTCACAGATCACTAGTAGAGAGAAATCGTACTATGGTCAAATAAGTCAAACTTAAAAAAAGTCCTTGTTCATCTTAAGCAGAAGCTGGTTCTCAAAGTCATGGGGATTAAATGCTCCTCTTCTTGGGCTGAAGATCAATCCAGCTGCACTAAAAAGCCTCTCACAGGCCGCTGAGGCAGGGAGGGCGTGTTCAGCTTAAGTGAAGGAAGCGGACGTTATTGCCTAGCTACGCACACTCATCATAAACAAAACATTTCACATTTTATTCCTTCTTATTTATGCAATATCATTTACGCTCTGGATAAGAGCGTCTGCCAAATGCCAGAAATGTAAATGTAAATGTACTCGCTTTTTATATAAGTTATATATGTTTCCACATTTCATTTACACTGTTTTAATGTGCATTTACATTGTTCCCAAGGCTCCTCCCTCCTGCATGCAATGCATTGTGGGCAATATTACCTGTTAGAGTGTGCAACGTTCTGCACTTCAATTTTCTACAGGAAGTAGTAGACCATCCGGAAATTTTTGGAATACTCTTTTCAGCATACTACGATTTGGGGCATACTAATTCTATTTTCGAATACTATTTAGGACGGATAGTGTGAGAATTTGGATGCAGCATACATTTTTGCGTGTTAATATCATTACCCATGTGTTGGTGGTGTATATGCAAAGTTATGACAACAAGGCAAACAAATACATAAAGAAAAACATTTGCCTTACCATACATACTTCATGGCACAGACAATATCCATTTCAAGCTTTTACCAGAAATTAGAAGTATACATACATCAGTATGCTTCAGCAGGTTGGATGGAGAGTTTCTGTAGGCTGTGATGTGGGTTGTTTTCGGTAAACAAAGCCAACATTTAAAACGAAAGAATCTTTACTCTTTTCTAAACACTGGAACACACTGACTATGGCCATGGATGCGCGCACTGTGCCGATGACCTGTCTTAGTCCATTTTACCACTAACCGATCAAATTTAAAAAAAGACGGAAAACCACTGAACTTCACGACACGTGACACTACAAGATTGAAAAAAAAAATCATCCTCTGATTAACGTAACTACTTTCTACTCAGTGACCTTGACAGAAATGTAGTGGAGTAAACAGTAGAATATTTGTCTCTCAAATGTAGTGATGTTAAAGTAACAAGTTTTCAGAAAAAATAATACTCAAGTAAAGTACAGATACTCAAAAAGTGTACTTAAGTACAGTACTCAAGGAAATGTACTTCCTTACTGTCCACCTCTGCTGTCGCCCTTTCAGTTATGATGTCATAGCTACTTCTGCCGGAGTCCCTGCCTGCACTTTACACTTAATCTACATTGTCTTTAAACATCACATGATCACAAGCATACGTAATATCTCTCTCTCTCTCTCTCTCTCTCTCTCTCTCTCTCTCTCTCTCTCTCTCTCTCTCTCTCTCTCTCTCTCTCTCTCTCTCTCTCTCTCTCTCTCTCTCTCTCTGTCAAGCTACACATGCTACTCTTGAGGTACGAGTGATATACCACACACACACACACAAACACACACACACACACACACACACACACACACACACACACACATAGTGTCAATCAGCCATTTTTATTTACGTCTTCTCTCTGTGAGTATTAAAAACCAATGCACAAGTTGATGGCCTCTGCTCCATGTCAGACTGCCTGTCTCTCAGATTTACTGAATCTGTGTGTATGGGGTGTGTGTGTGTGTGTGTGTGTGTGTGTGTGTGTGTGTGTGTGTGTGTGTGTTTTTACTAATCCTCTCTATTGCTCTAGGTTCATTTTCACCAGGCCGAATTTCAGGATGTTTGTGGGTAACTCAAGGTGACAAATCTCAGGGCTTGTGTGGTCAGAGGCCTCAATCTCCATCTCTCTGTTCTAAACATAGTCCAAACCATAACACACACACACACACACACACACACACACACACACACCCCACACACAATACATTTTCTCTTAAAAATCATGGTGATGTTGATGTGATGATGCTCACTGCTGCCCCACATCTCTCTCTCTCTCTCTCCCCTCTCTCTCTCTCTCTCTCTCTCTCCCCTCTCTGTCTGTCAGTTTCTCTCTTCCCCTCCCCCATGTCTCTCTGTCTCTCTCTCTCTTGCATTTCATTACTGTCTGTGTGTTTTTATTTTTCTCTCTGAAATGCTGTGCTGGGTTTGTGGGCATGTGGATGGTCGATACCAATACATTTAAAGTCTGACACGCGCACACACACACACACACACACACACACACACACACACACACACACACACACACACACACAGCTCAATCGTAATCCTCCTTTCACCTGCTGATATTCAGAATCACACAGCCGGAGTTATCGAGCCGAGCCGCAGGAAACTGCGGGTCAATACGGCACCGAGTGGACGATTGATCCAGAGGATTAGGGTTAGTTCACACTCTCCTAATTTAACACCTTACACACCTCTCCATCATCTCTCCATCACCTCTCTATCACCTCTCTATCATCTCTCCATCACCTCTCCATCACCTCTCCATCACCTCTCCATCACCTCTCTATCATCTCTCCATCACCTCTCCATCATCTCTCCATCACCTCTCCATCACCTCTCCATCACCTCTCTATCATCTCTCCATCACCTCTCCATCACCTCTCCATCACCTCTCCATCACCTCTCTATCATCTCTCCACCACCTCTCCATCACCTCTCCATCACCTCTCTATCATCTCTCCATCACCTCTCCATCATCTCTCCATCACCTCTCCATCACCTCTCCATCACCTCTCTATCATCTCTCCATCACCTCTCCATCACCTCTCCATCACCTCTCCATCACCTCTCTATCATCTCTCCACCACCTCTCCATCACCTCTCCATCACCTCTCCATCACCTCTCTATCACCTCTCCATCACCTCTCCATCACCTCTCCATCACCTCTCCATCACCTCTCTATCATCTCTCCATCACCTCTCCATCACCTCTCCATCACCTCTCCATCATCTCTCCATCACCTCTCCATCACCTCTCTATCATCTCTCCATCACCTCTCCATCACCTCTCCATCACCTCTCTATCATCTCTCCATCACCTCTCCATCACCTCTCTATCATCTCTCCATCACCTCTCCATCACCTCTCCATCACCTCTCTATCACCTCTCCATCACCTCTCCATCACCTCTCCATCACCTCTCCATCACCTCTCTATCATCTCTCCATCACCTCTCCATCACCTCTCCATCACCTCTCCATCATCTCTCCATCACCTCTCCATCACCTCTCTATCATCTCTCCATCACCTCTCCATCACCTCTCCATCACCTCTCTATCATCTCTCCATCACCTCTCCATCACCTCTCCATCACCTCTCCACCTCTCCATCACCTCTCTATCATCTCTCTATCATCTCTCCACATTTCCACCATCTCTCCATCATCTCTCCATCACCTCTCCATCACCTCTCTATCATCTCTCCATCATCTCTCCATCACCTCTCCATCACCTCTCTATCATCTCTCCATCACCTCTCCATCACCTCTCCATCACCTCTCTATCATCTCTCCATCACCTCTCCATCACCTCTCCATCACCTCTCCACCTCTCCATCACCTCTCTATCATCTCTCTATCATCTCTCCACATTTCCACCATCTCTCCATCACCTCTCCATCACCTCTCCATCACCTCTCCATCACCTCTCTATCATCTCTCCATCACCTCTCCATCACCTCTCCATCATCTCTCCACCTCTCCATCACCTCTCTATCATCTCTCCATCACCTCTCCATCACCTCTCCATCATCTCTCCATCATCTCTCCATCACCTCTCCATCATCTCTCCATCACCTCTCCATCATCTCTCCACCTCTCCATCACCTCTCTATCATCTCTCCATCACCTCTCCATCACCTCTCCACCACCTCTCTATCATCTCTCTATCATCTCTCCACATTTCCACCATCTCTCCATCACCTCTCCATCACCTCTCTATCATCTCTCCATCACCTCTCCATCACCTCTCCATCATCTCTCCACCTCTCCATCACCTCTCTATCATCTCTCCACCTTTCCACCATCTCTCCATCATCTCTCCACCTCTCCATCACCTCTCCATCACCTCTCCATCACCTCTCCACCTCTCCATCACCTCTCTATCATCTCTCTATCATCTCTCCACATTTCCACCATCTCTCCATCACCTCTCCATCACCTCTCTATCATCTCTCCATCACCTCTCCATCACCTCTCCATCATCTCTCCACCTCTCCATCACTTCTCTATCATCTCTCCATCACCTCTCCATCACCTCTCCATCATCTCTCCACCTCTCCATCATCTCTCCATCACCTCTCCATCATCTCTCCACCTTTCCACCATCTCTCCATCACCTCTCTATCATCTCTCCACCTCTCCATCTCTCCATCATCTCTCCATCACCTCTCCATCATCTCTCCACCTTTCCACCATCTCTCCATCACCTCTCTATCATCTCTCCACCTCTCCATCTCTCCATCACCTCTCCATCATCTCTCCACCTCTACACCTCTCCATCAGCTCTTCATCACCTCTTCTCTACTTCTCCAACACCTTACACATTTCTCCACCACTCCACTCCACGTTTTACATGCTGCTGACGTCTCGGTGTGTGTGTATTAGACAGTGCTGTTACAGACACAGACTCCGCCATGTGTGTGTTTACCATCAGACCACAGACCTCCTCATCAGTGAGATCCAAAAAGATCACTAATCACATCAGTAGATTCCATCTAACACCATTCAGTTCAACTGATATAATATAATATAATATAATATAATATAATATAATATAATATAATATAATATAAATATAATATAATATAATATAATATAATATAATATAATATAATATAACATAACATAACCTTCTCCAGGGGGCACGGTGGCTTGGTGGCTTGGTGGTTAGCACGTTTGCCTCACACCTCCAGGGTTGGGGGTTCGATTCCCGACTCCACCGTGCGTGTGGAGTTTGCATGTTCTCCCCGTGCCTCGGGGGTTTCCTCCGGGTACTCCGGTTTCCTCCCCCAGTCCAAAGACATGCATTGTAGGTTGATTGGCATCTCTAAATTGTCCGTAGTGTGTGATTGTGTGAGTGAATGAGTGTGTGTGTGTGCCCTGTGATGGGTTGGCACTCCGTCCAGGGTGTATCCTGCCTTGATGCCCTATGACGCCTGAGATAGGCACAGGCTCCCCGTGACCCGAGTGTAGATCGAATAAGCGGTACACAATGAATGAATTGAATGAATGAATGAATAACCTTCTCCACACAAAGAAGAACGCGAAACTAAAAAGGAGGGATGAAATCTGGTCTGATGAAGACGGCAAAACGAACAGAACACAGAGAGCTGCACAAGAACAAAATGAGACAACAGAAACACAAACTGTCAGAAAATAACACAACATCAATAAACAACAATCACTCCTGGGAAACAAAAGGAAGAACCTTACACAGGAAATACTCATAAAGAAGTAAGAAATACAGGAAAGCAAAAGAAATACGAGAAAACTATTCACAACTGTATTTAAAGAAATGACTCTGCAAATCCTCACACATGATCAGAAACACACACACAACAGGGAGAGAAGCCAAGAAAAATAAACACAATGCTACAGACCATCAGATTCACTCCAAAAGATCTGACCCATTAAAACCCAAGAACTCCTGTGGCCTACACAACATTAGAACTGAAACGCTGAGGGTCAGTCCTGCTGTAGTTCAGAAAAACTTTAATAAAATGAATCAGACTCGTCCAGCAGATGGACATTCCCCTGATATCTGGAACACAGGTTTAATAAACCCACGGTACAGAAGAGGAAAAACTCGACCCCAATAACTCCAGAGGAATCTGTGAACACCAGTGTAGGGTTAGACCTTCTGCTGTGTTCTCCATGCCCAGATACAGGAACACCACACCACTGACCACATCTACACTTTACACACACTGGTCACTCAGCATGTACACCAAAACACACAAAGACAAAATCTGTTTTATTGATTTTAAAAAAGCTTTCGATCGTATTTCTGATTTTATTTTGATCCTCCAGTCTGGCTGAGAAGGCAAAACACATGAGATCATTAGATCCGTGTACTTACACGACAAGTGCAGAGTAAAAACTGAGAACTATCTCTTCCTGTGATGGACAGGGCTGCAGTCTGACTCTCATCCTGTTCAACATGTACAACACCAACAACATGAATTACTGAAACAGTCACGGCTTCAGCTCACATCAGCGCTCACACACACCCACACACACACACACACACACACACACACACACACACACACACACACACACACACACACACACAGTTCTTCCTGATGATGGTTATTTGGTGTTGTAATGTTTATACACTGTGTGTGCGTGTGTGTGTGTGTATTACCCATGATGCACTCTGGGAGGTTTATAGGTTTATAAAGCACCATTAAAGCTCTGTTATCTGGAACAACATTGAGCTGGAGGTCATGTTTGATTAACGTCTCTGTTCCTCAGACGTCAGGAGTAGTGTTGGGTTCTGTTCTTCTCCTCACCTTCACCTGAACATCATCTCAAACCTCACACTCAGAACTGCACCATAACATCACAACAAGCATCTCTCACTGTCATCACACATACACACACACACACACACACACACAATGAGGAAAACCATGAGGAAGAAGAAGAAGCAGAAGAATCTTCTAAATATAAATGCTATAATGTGTAGAACAGAAAATAGAAAGATGAACAGACGGATTATTAAAAATAAGAGAAGAGAAGAAGATGCAAACAGAAAAAGAAAAAAGATCACACTGATAATGACAACTTTCCTGTACACCTCATATTTTACCCAGAATCCTTTGCTGCACTCTGTTCTGGTTTCCTTTTTTAGATAGATACAACTTTATTGTCATTGTAAAGTACAGGTACATAGCAACGAAATGCCATTTAGCATCTACCAGAAGTGCAAATAGTAGAAATTGTGTAAATGAGCAGTGCAGATAAATATCTACATCAATAAATAAGGTTATGTCAGAATGTGCATAGAGGAGTATGTGCATGTTATATTTACAGCAGATAAAGAGTTCAGTGTAATTATATATTGTGTAGAAATGTGTGCATCATGTACACTGTATGTACAACAGTAACACAGATAATATACAGTGTAGATAGATAGATAGATAGATAGATAGATAGATAGATAGATAGATAGATAGATAGATAGATAGATAGATAATTCTAATTAGCATGAGGTTTTTTTTAATATTAGGTGTAATATTATATGTTAGGTGTAATCTATGAATGAACAATATGTAGATTATAATTATATTATACAGAGAAGATGTAGCAGAATGTACAGGGTGGAGCAGAACTGTAAGGTGGTGAAGTGTAGTGAGACATGAGTGTCCAGGCGGTGTAGTGTAGAGGTCAGTAGATTTATAGTTATGGATAAAACACTGGCCCTGAACCTGCTGGTTCTGGTGTGGATGGACCTGTATCTCCACCTGGATGGACGGAGGTTGAACAGTTTCTGACTAGGGTGGGAGGAGTCCTTGATGATTTTGTGTGCTCTGTGCAGACATCTGCTGTGGTGAAGAGACTCAATGGCAGTTGGTAGTTGGGTGCCGATGATGCACTGGTCAGTTTTCACCACCCTTTGCAGTGATTTTTTTCACACACTGTGGAGCGGCCATACCACACTGTGATGGAGCTCGTCAAGATGCTCTCAATAATGCAGCAGTAAAAGTTGGAAAGGATCTTGGGGGAGAGAGAGAGATGAACTTACTTTAGTCTTCTCTGGAAGTAAAGACACTGTTGCGTCTTCCTAACCAGAGTTGAGGTGTTCAGACGCCAAGACAGATCCTCAGAGATGTGGATGCCCAGGAACTTAAAGCTGGAGACACGCTCAACTTCAGACCCGTTGATGTAGATAGGGGAGTGTCTGCTGCTGTTACATTTCAATGAGCTCTTTGGTCTTCGTGGCATTGAGAAGTAGAGCAGTGGGTAGAGTAGTAGGCACAGCACACAGCCTTGTGGGATGCCGGTGTTCAGGATGAGGGTTGAGGATATGTGATTACCCAAACTTACAGACTGAAGACTGTTTGTTAGGAAGTCCATAATCCAACTGCATAAGGATGTGCAGATACCCAGGTCACTGAGCTTAGCGGTCAGTTTACTAGGGACGACTGTATCAAAAGCAGAGCTGAAGTCGATGAACAACATCAGAATGTATGTGTTGTTGGGGTCCAGATGGGTGAGAGCTAGATGAAGAGCAGTGGAAATGGCGTCCTCTGTTGACCTATTCAAACAGTAGACAAACTGGTGTGGGTCCAGTGTAGGTGGGAGACTTGCTATGAGGTGACATAGCAGCTAAAGCAGCTAAAGCTTGTGCAGCGGAACAGTGACGTCCAGCCTGAGGCTCATTCCTCCATCTCTACATGATGCTGGTGGAGCTGCTGCTATACTCACCAGTTAGTGAGTATGCTAATTAGTGCTGTAGCTCTTTAGCGAGTGAGTTAGCGAGTGGCTGTGACCCTGTAAAGGGCGAGCGTAAAGAGACATGGTGTTTATGTGCTCAGGGAAATTCACACGTGTGAGAGGAAGCACTGTGACATCAGACCTCAGGAGTCTTCACATGCTGTGAGAAAAACAGCATTTCTGCCCAACATTCATCTTTTTTTCTAATCCATCAATTATTTCACTTCTTCCTCAATCATTCCTCTTTTTCTTTCTTTCTCAGAGCTCTATTCCGAGTCTCAGCTCTCCCTCACACGCAATCAGCTAATCAATTGTGTTTTTGTTATTCTCTGGAGCTCATGACCTCTCAGTGTTCATCTCCATGTTCACCACCACATCTCCACACACTTCTACACCTCACTGTAGAAGCTGGAGTAATGTGACGTAGATGCCCTTCTATGGCCTTGCTGGCACACTTCGTGACCTTCTTAGCCAATAGATCGGCATGATTTCACACAGTGCTTCAGAAACAATTTCCACTAGGAGTGTTTTCATCTACATCTCTTCAACTTCTACATGTCTTTACCTTTTACACCACTACACCTTCTACACCACTACACCTTCTACACCACCTCACTTTCTACACCACCTCTTTCTGTGCCATCTTTCTGCTGAGCTTCACCACAGAGATCCTGTTCATATTTCTCTATTTTAAATCTTAATGATGGTTGTTTCTGGAGCTGCTTATAAATTACACACAACCAGCAGAAGTGATTTAAGTGAAGTAACTTTACTCATTTGAGAAGCAGCCCTCTAGTTTCTCAGTCGGTGGTAAATATAATGATGATTGTGGCTCATGTTGATCTCAGAGTCAGTGTGTCAGCGAGATTGTGGTGCTGATGATTATGTGATTTGGAACAATGGCTTTATTTCCTGAGGTTTATTTTCCATCAGCCGTTTAAATTACTGCTGTAATGCTTCACTTCCTGGATTAGAAATGCTCCACAAATTCACAATTATGCAGGTGAGTTTACTATGAGCGCTAAAACTCTCTTCACCTGAAACCGATAAATGGCTCCTGCAGGGAAAAAATGGATATATTCTTTATTTAAATTGTGAAAGAATAAAGTCCACTTTCTGTCTGAAGAGCATCTGTGTTACTGATGTCCTCACTGAAGATCAGAAATGTTTCCATCTATCATGACGCTTTCAATCTGATTCATTGAGTTTCATTTTACTGGAAGAATTTTCAGGAGTCTTCAAACTCACAACTGTGTAATCAAACACACACTGCATTCACAAGGTGAGCGTTTAATTTATTAAAATGACTGGATCTTGTGGAAACACACACACACACAAACACACACAAACACACACACACTTGATTATTTCTGTAATGTAAAGCCGGTGATGTGAGATTTCGGTCATGTGACTCTCAGGTTAAAGGTAAAGTTTGATTAGTCTGAAAAAACTCATTTTCATATTAAACTCATCTTTAATATGTCTCACATCATCTCAGCTCATGCTCTACAAGCCACATCACATGACCCAGTCACATGACCTCTATCTCTGTTCACAGTCCACTGATTACTGATCCCACATTACATTATAGTATTCCATCACATCCAATTATGACATTACACCTCATTAAGCATGTGTTTGGGGTTAGTGAAGTTGGGGTCAGAGAGGCTAGGATTAATGAAATCAGGGTCAGTGAGGTTGGGGTTAGAGAGGCTGGGGTTTGAGAGGTTGGTGATAGTGAGATCAGGGTTAATGAGGTTGGGGTTAGTGAGGTTGGGGTTAGTGAGGCTCAGGTTAGTGCGGTCGGGTTAATGAGGCTGGGGTTAGTGAGATTGAGGTTAGTGAGATTGGGGTTAGTGAGATTAGAGTTAGTAAGGTTAGGGTTAGTGAGGTTAGGGTTAGGGGTTGAGGCTGGGGTTAGTGAGGTAGTCTTTGCATTTCCTTTCTCTTTTTTGCTTTTTCTTTGTGTTTCTCTCTGACTCTGTATGCTCTATACCAGCATGGCAGATCTAGTAGGGATAGTAAGATTAGTAGTGAGGTTAGGGTTAGTGAGGTAGGGGTTAGTGAGGCTAGGATTAGTGAGGCTAGGGTCAGTAAGGTTGGGGATAATGAGATCAGGGTTAGTGAAGTTAGCGTTAGTGAGGTTGGTGTTAGAGAGGTAGGGTTAGTGAGGTTGGGGTTAGTGAGGTTAGGTTCAGTAAGATTGGGGTTAGAGGTTGGGGTTAGTGAGGTTAGGGTCAGTGAAGTTGGGGTTAGTGAGGCTAGGATTAATGAAGCTAGGATTATTGAGGCTTGGGGATAGTGAGGTTGGGCTTAGTGAGGTTAGGGTTAGAGTGGTATGGTTAGTGAGGTTGGGGTTAGTGAGGTTGGGTTCAGTAAGATTGGGGTTAGTGAGGCTGGGGTTAGTGAGGTTGGGGTTATTGAGGCTAGGATTAGTGAGGCTAGGGTTAGTGAGGTTGGGGTTAGTGAGGTAGGGTTAGTGAGGTTAGGGTTAGTGAGGCCAGGTTCAGTGAGGTTGGGGTTAGTGAAATTAGGGTTAGTGAGGTTATGGTTAGTGAGGTAGGGGTTACCGAGGCTGGGGTTAGTGAGGCTGGGGCTAGTGTGGTTGGGTTCAATGAGGTTGGGGTTAGTGAGGTTGTGACACACACACACACACACACACACACACACACACACACACACACACACACACTCACCTGTTTCCTGTTTTTAGCTCACTAATATAACCTGGAGATTCACAAACACTCCACAGTCTCAGTTGAGTAATCGTTCTTGTGTCTCTGTGATATTTACAAAAAAGTAACACAAACTTCTGATTGATGAAATGTCTCGAGTGTGATTTTTACACACTTCAGGTTTTAAACACTTCAGAATGTCTTACATGAGCAGGAAATAAAAGCAAGTAATGAGCAGAGTGCTAGTGAAAGTCAAAGACACAGGAATCAGATGATGTTTAAGTTTGGGCTTTAAGCAGCTCAGATAGAGAAATGAGACACTTCCTGAACATGCCTGCTTTAACTCTACACACTGCTGACCAGTGATCTGAGACCATTAAGCACAAAACAAATAGATGAGGACCAAAGGTTAATGAGACGTGAATAGACGTAACATCGTCATGGTACAAACAGCAGGTCTTCACACTGAGGCAAGGTTAATGAGCCAGACGCAGTGTTTAACACTAAACGACATGTGAGGGAACAAACCTGTGTTTATTAACCCACAAAAACTCTGGGAATAAAATCAGCTCTAATATTCACACCTGGGGCCCGTTTCAATGAGGTTCAACCAACTCTGAGTTGATTTACCCTGAGATGGAAAACTCTGAGTTTTTGGTTACACAACACCTGAAATGAGTCAGTTCAATCAACTTTGAGTAGGTTGACTCTGAGTTTAACGCATGCATTGCGACAATAAAAAGCAATGCTCAATGGAGTGCAGATCATATGAGTCACCATGGAAACATGACCGGACAAAAAGAGGGCTGCGTATTTCTCACTAGCTGAGCTCGATGTGCTTATGCAAGCTTATGGAAACTATGACCATATATTAAAAAATATACACAGCTGTAGCAGCAAAAGAGAGAGAGAGATAGCTTGGGAGAAAATAGCTGCACAAGTCAATGCATAAGTTTACATTTTAATATACAGTGTTGGGTGTAATTCATTACTAAATAAGGTAATTACTTTAATTTAAATTTCACTTCAATAAGTAAGGGGTTACTGGGGTTCATTTTTCTGTAATGTAATGAAAGTTACTTTAGATGTAATTGCATTAAATATAGAATCTTTTTACGAATTAAAAGTTTAGTTTTGTGTCTATCTTTGTATTGTGGTTGAGGTTAAGGGCTTTATGAAGTAATTGGCAATAAATAATCCAATAATTTTTAGGGAAAGTAATTATGACATTAATCTGCTGTTATAATATCTGCTTATAATAAGTGAAACTGTATTATTTTACCTCATTTAAATGTTCATGTAGGTGCAGTCCTGCAGGCATGAAAAGAACATGGCAGCAGCTAAAAATAAAATATAAAAACATAACTCAGTCAGGTAAGGCTTAAGCATATCATGGGTGTAGGCTATGTAACTTTACAAACATTTGACATATTAAATGAGCTTGACTGCTGGAAGAGCAACTGCTGAGGGAATTCCTGGAGGGAGTTCACCAGAGCCAGTTACTCCTCAGGATACAAGTGCCTTCATAAAATGTAAGAGGTCTAAAAATATATATATATATATATATATATATATATATATATATATATATATATATATATATATATATATATATATATATATATATATATATATATATATTTGTTTATATAGGCTACTTTTGATATCAATTTATTTCACTTTGGGTTGTGTTTTTTTTTGGCGGGGGTGGGGGGGTCTCAACAGATTCTGATAATATCTTCCTTTTAGAGCCTCCTGTCACAGCAGAACCCCAGACAGTTGTAAGCAGCCTACCAAATAAACCATAAATTACAAGTACTATTATAAAGTGTACTCAACCAAATGCTCATCTTCACAGGAGGATGTGGATGATGAAACCATTTCTGCCATAGAAGAGGCCTACAGAGGTAATATTAATATAGTGTGTACACATCAAACAATCTACACCTTCACATTTCCTCACATTTTTGTGTAGAGTAGCCTATATAATTAAAGTTTATATCTATAAGTATGAACTGACATCCTTCTCTTTCCCCCCAGAGTGTGGAAGAACAGCAGGAGGAGGTTCCATCAAATTCTGCTACACAGATGAACACAGTTCGGTGATGTTCAGTAAATGCCAGTTTAATTCTGTACAAATCATGTAGAACTACACCATGTAACTCTAATCAACTGTAATTTCAGTTTCCAGTTAAGGAGTTCTATAGACAGAGTCTAATTAAAAAAATAGAAAAAAACACAAAAGGAATGATATTCTTTGACCGCCAGATCCAAAAGGCAGATCTGGAAATCGACATCCTCAAACACAAGCTAGAGCTGGGTGTATGGTCACAGGTGAATTGTATTAATTATTGGAAGAATATTAAAATCTAACATTTGTATTTATAGGAAATAAAGAAGAACAAATAAATTTCAGTGATTTGTGTTTAATGATTTTGTTTTTGTGGGTGGTTGTGGTTGATTTTAATTATAGAAATAATTGCGGCATATCATATCTCTGACAACTCTACCATCCTGAAATCTGCTGGGTGGATGGTATCTTCCTCAGGGTCTTGTATTTGTAGGGCAGGGTGTTGCTCCCCTCTAAATATAGAAATATTATGGAGAACAACGCATGCCACAATAATGTCACAGGCCCTCACTGGGGTTACTGTTAGAAAGGCCGGAGCTGAGAGCATGTGCTGCCTTCAACCTGTGAGCATGTGCAAAGGAGCAAGAGTGACTCAGCAAGAAGGTGTGAGGACTGCATGTGTTGATGTGTGCATCAGTGAATAAAAGTAGGTTATTTTATTCTTCTTCTTCTTCTTTCGGCTTTTCCCTTCAGGGGTCGCCACAGCGAATCATCTCTCTCCACCTATCCCTATCTTCTGCATCCTCAACCCTTGCACCCACTAGCTTCATATCCTCATTAATTCCATCCATATACCTCCTCTTTGGCCTTCCTCTTTGCCTCCTGCCTGGCAGCTCCATGTCCAACATTCTCCTACCAATATACTCACTCTCCCTCCTCTGAACATGTCCAAACCATCTTAATCTGGCCTCCCTAACTTTGTCCCCCAAACGTCCAACATGAGCTGTCCCTCTGACATACTCGTTCCTAATCCTGTCCAATCTTGTCACTCCCAAAGAGAACCTCAACATCTTCAGCTCTGCTACCTCTAGCTCTGACTCCTGTCTCTTCCTCAGTGACACTGTCTCTAAACCATACAGCATGGCTGGTCTCACCACTGTCCTGTACACCTTCCCCTTGATTCTCGCTGATATTTTCTGATCACACAGAACTCCCAACACCTTTCTCCACCCATTCCAACCTGCCTACACTCGCTTCTTTACCTCTTTCCCACACTCTCCATTACTCTGGACTGTTGACCCCAAGTATTTAAACTCCTGTACCTTCTTCACCTCTTCACCCTGTAACCTTACTGTTCCACTTCCCTCCCTTTCATTCACACACATGTACTCAGTCTTACTACGACTGACCTTCATTCCTCTTCTCTCCAGCGCAAACCTCCACCTCTCCAGGTTTTCCTCCACCTGCTCCCTGCTCTCACTACAGATCACAATGTCATCTGCAAACATCATTGTCCAAGGAGACTCCTGTCTGACCTCCTCTGACAACTGGTCCATCACTATAGCAAACAGGAAGGGGCTCAGAGCTGATCCCTGATGCAGTCCCACCTCCACATTGAACTCCTGTCTGACCTACAGCACACCTCACCACTGTCCTGCTCCTCTCATACATGTCCTGCACCACTCTGACATACTTCTCCGCTACTCCTGACTTCCTCATACAGTAAGGTTATTTTATTATTAAGTTAGTAATAATCACCAGTTAAACAGTCCGTTATGAATGTGTATTGAGTGATCTACGTATTTATCAGTGTTAACTGCGTATCGCGGACCGGCAAGCACGATTGTATATACATTTATATACAATTTATATACAGTGCAAATACCTATTTGTTCACCTGTAATGCCCATGTTCAGCTGTGTTGTGGGCATCCTGGTTGCAAATTACTCCTGTGCTAAGAGACATTAAACTCTTTGGAAATTACTGATCAGATACTATGTTTTGACTGACACTCCTTGAGGAAGGCTAGATATCAGACCTCGCCTAATACAGTCCTTTCAGTAACACTCCCGAACAAATGATCCTTCAAGCCGGATCTGGAATTTCTCATGGATAAAGACTGGATCAGCCATAACATGCAACCAGAAGAAGTATTTGAACAGGTGGTAAGACCCAAACGTCCGGTTCAGCCTACCGCCTACCATCAAGACTATGACCCTATGACTGTACGTCAAAGACAAGGCAGTCAGTCAGTATTCTCTCACACATCACAGCGTGCATAGTGGCTTGGAGGAGCAGCAGAGAACTTCCCTGCACCTTCTTCGAGAGCATTGAGCCCGATGAGTCAAGGTCCATGGGAGACCTTGGATGAATGGCCTGCTCCCTATGAGGAGGAATATTCCTGTCAGAATGTGGAAGGCCCTGACCTGTTTGCTGCCTTGTTTCAGTCACGCCCCAGTGCAGTCTATGCCCCGTTCACAGCCTCCTCCATATCATCGGCCATGGGAAGAACGGTAGCCTACTCCTTTACCACAGACGCCTTGCACTACACAGGATAGGCCACGCATGTGTCATGGAATGGCGCCCTCTGTGGAGCCACCTTGACCCTTTCCTATTGTGACTAGGAGCTCCTCATGTAGTCTGAATCAGGGGACTGTCTACCAAAATCTGCAAGACTCAGCAGAGGACAGCACCATAGAACCTCAAAGTGACTCTAAAATGCTGGACCTTCTGGGTAGAATGATGAGTGAACTCCGAGTCATGAAGGATCAGATCCTGGCTTCCACACCTACTAGACCGTAGAGGTATTCAGCCAAGAGGGGTGAGTGCATCCTGAGGTAACCAGTTCCATGCCTTATAAGAGAGGTGCTCAGCCACCAGTGGGTCACCACCCAGATATTCCTGGCTCTAGTCAGTATTCGACAACATTATATGAGCACCCTAGAGAGCCCTTTACATATCCTGCACAGGTGCGCTCCCAGTCCAAGCAGACCATTGGGCCAAGTATGGCTCATAGGGCTCCCTATTCCTGGAACATGAATCCTGCAGGACAGCAAACAACATACTGTGGTCCAATGCCAACCATACCAGACTTTAGCACTAAAAACCCAGGTGAGTTTACATGGTTGCGGATAGACCTTGGGAACCTCTTACCCCCAGATGCTACAGAACTGTTTAAATACCAAATCCTGTTGGATCATCTGAGGCTGGATGAAGCTTGCCTGGTGGCAGATTCCTACCTCAATTCATCAACCCCATACTCAGACACCAAGGCTGTTGTAAATGAAAGGTTTGGTCAGCCACACAAGCTGGCACTTAAGAAGATCGCCAGAGTGATGGATTTCCCAGACATCAGGCAGGGAGATACCGAGGCATTTGTCAATTTTGCTTTGCAGATAAGGGCTCTTGTTGGTATGTTGGAGACTCTGGGAGATGAAGATGAGGCTGAGCTGCAATACGGGTCACATGTAGAGAGACTACTGAGCAACTTACCTGCTGAGATGAGATCAGGATTCTGAAGACAGATGTACCACCGTCCTGGGTCAGGGTATAACCTTCTCTGAGTGGTTGCAATATGAGGCCTGGTGCCAGAGCAGTGAAGCACAGGTCAGGTACAAAGGCCAGAGATTAGAGCAGAAATCAGAGCGCAGATGAGAAACAAACCCCGCTGCCCATTCCGCCACCATTCTTCATGCAGCGGACGACATAGTTGTTAAGGCACCTGCTGAGCCATCTCAAGCCAAGTCAGCTAGAACAGAGACCAAAGCTCCATCTAGAGCCTTTTGCCCATACTGTATAAAGAGGACCATTACCTCAGTCAGTGTGACACCTTCAAATCCTTCAGTAAACAACAAATGATAGATTGGATCCGAACTAATCATTGTTGCTGGCATTGTGGGCGGACACACCAGGCAGCTCAGTGCACACTTAAGAAGTGTTGTAGTAGCTGCAGGGGTAAGCATTTGCAAATTTTGCACGAGGTCAACATTAAAGGTGCCAAAGAAGATACCTGCCTTGTGAGCTCAACTGCAGAGAATCTGTATTTGGATAGACCCACTGATTGCAGACGGGTTCTCCTGAAGGTCATCAGAGTCCTGATATCCTACTGAGGTAAAATGTTCAACACCTATGCTGTCATGGATGACGGATCCGAGCAGACTATACTTCTTCCTGATGCTGCCCGTGAGCTTGGTATACAAGGCCAAGCTGAAAGCATAGCTTTGCGGACGTTTCACCAAGAGGTGCAGGCTGTCAGTGGTTTATCGGTTTCCTTTCACATATCTCCAGCAGATCAGCTTCAGAAGATATTCAAGATCACAGCCGCCTTCACCGCTAAACACCTTGGTCTGGCCAACCACTCGTATCCGTTGAGCATTCTTAAGAAGTACAAGCACCTGAAAGATCTTCCCCTGCAGGCCTTTGTAAAGGGAAGCCCTCTGCTGCTTATTGGGGCTGATAACACCCATTTGACAACACCAATAGCACCTGTCTGTCTAGGCCCACCCGGGGTCCGGTCGCCATCAAAACAAAACTTGGAAGGACCCTGCAGGCTCCTGGAGACTCAGTTTCAGTCACATCAGTGCCTTTTCCTGTCTCATACCCCTGCTGACCTGTAGCTTAAAAGAGATGTCGAGAAGTTGTGGCAACTGGATGTTCTGCCTTTCCAATGTGAGAAGCAGGTTACAAGATCTAGGGAGGATCGGCAAGCCATTAATTTTCTAGAGACCAAGACAACTCTGGTGGAGGTAAACTGTATACTACGCTATGCAACACCCTTGCTGCGCAAGGGGGATTGCCCCCTTTTCCAGGTCTTTTTTCCAGACCTGTGGCTTTCACATGATAAAGTGGACCCACGTGAACTCACCTTGGGACTGAGTTGGCTCTGTGAGTCGGACAAGCTTGGATTCAAACACAGACCTGTTAGTTATGGAGCTCTGACAAGGAACATATGCTGGGTGTTAGCAAGTCAGTATGATCCCCTTGGTCTCATTCTGCCACTTGTGCGAAGGTGATTGTTCAGAAGCTTTGGTCAAAGAACAGGAATTGGGACGACTCACAACTGCCTACGGACCTTCAACAAGCATGGAAGGTGTGGGAAGCTGAGCTTCAGTATTTACCTCGAGTAGTACTCCCTAGATGTTACACCCCATCCAGTATGGACCACCCCGGTGGTCAATCATGACATCCACATCTTCACTGATGCTTCAGAGAGAGCATATGGGGCAGTCGCTTACCTTTGCGCCGAGGATCCTGGGGGAGAGCACACCTTTCCTTCCTCCTGGCTCAGTCCCATGTTGCTCCAAGCAAGCAGTGCTCCATACCTCAGCTTGAGTTGTGTGCTGCTCTTGTAGGAATGCAGTTGGCCCAACTCGTCAGAACTGAGCTTACCTTGAAGGTCCAAACGGTCACTTTCTGGACAGATTCAACCACTGTCCTTCACTGGTTACATTTGGAGTCCTGCTGCTTCAAGGTATTTGTGGGTAACAGGGTAGAGGAGATTCAGGAATTAACAGACCTTAAGGCATGGCATTACATTGACTCTGCACAGAATCCAGCGGATGATCTCACCCATGGCAAGAATCTGAAGGACCTCCCTGAATGGAATCGATGGACCCAGGGACCAGAATTCCTCCTCCAACCTCAGAGTAGTTGGCCATCACCACCAGCTGTGCACAGCTGTAATGCCCAAGTTCAGCTGTGTTGTGGGCATCCTGGTTGCAAATTACTCTTGTGCTAAGAGACATTAAACTCTTTGGAAATTACTGATCAGATCCTGTGTTTTGACTGACACTCCTTGAGGAAGGCTAGATATCAGACCTCGCCTAATACAGTCCTTTCAGTAACACTCCCAAACAGTTACCCTGAGGTGAGGTAGGCACTGAAAGCATGCTTTCAACAGGCCTATGGTCATCTCCACCCGGGCTCTTGTTCTGCAGTGTGCCACACTGAAGTGCTGCTGGGGGCCTGGTTCAGGTTCTGGGTAAGGGGTCATTAGGGTTGGTTTGCATGGGTAACCCTTATCTCCCAGCAGAAAGCCATCAATTTCTCCTGTAAAGAAATTCATATTGCTTTAGTGCTGCATAGAAGTGCCCCTGTAAATGTGTAGCGCATGCATTGAAATAAGTGTATAAGGCATGCATGTACTAACCACATTCCAGCCTGTTGCTCAGGGTCGACTCACCATATATTCTTGAGTCATGAACAGAGCCGGGCCACTTGGCCTCACATTTGTGATAAAATGTGCAGCATCACATGTGATCTTGACAGTGCAAAGAAAGAGACATATGAGTTACAGTTTTGTGATGTGGTCTTTTACCATTAGAAGCAGTAGGTTACTCAGTGTACCTGCACATTAACACTGTGGATGGACCTCCTGTTGACAAAGTCTGCTTTATTTTTGGATGGTGCAATGATGGGAATGTGTGTGCCATGGATGGATCCAACCACATTTGGAAATCCTAAAGGGAATTCTAATTAATATTTTTATTACAGAGGTCACAGCAAGATATTATTAATTTCTCATCATTTTTCAGATAAGCCTCATTTGAATAGAGTTTTTACACCACTAACCTGCAATCCTATGAAAGTCCTCTTTGATGGCTCTCAAGGGTTTGTTCCCAGGAAACACCACAAAATGTGCAGAAAGCTTTTGAGAGCAAGGCACACTTTCCCTACTGTTCTGCACACAGTGGCCTTACTAATGTGTAAGCATTAAAATATACATAAAATGTAAAGCAACGCAAAGCATTTGCTCTGATGTAAGAGCACGGCCACGATGGCTGATGTTTGTGATGTATGAATGGATGAGACTATGGATATATCTAATTGTCTGTCTAGAAAAATGGTACCGCTCAAATAAAAATTCTTGGGGATATGCCATCTTTGCATGACGGAAATGTGCGCAATGAATGAAAAGAAACACCAGCATTAATGAGGTATTTAAACTCAGTTTCCATTTTAAAAAAGGGGAGGAGCCGGTAAGAAACTCTGCGTTTACCGAAGAAAACCTGCTCCTTACCAGGTTAGGTTCACAGAGTAAGTTACTATGGTAACTGACTCTGACCATAAGTTACCTTTTTTTCAGAAACAGGCTTGACTTACCCCGTTTTCTCGGGTTTGAGATACCTCCGCTTTTGAAATGGAAACCCAGAGTTTCCCTCATTTCAGGGTTAACCAACTTAGAGTTTTCACTTAACCTCCTTTTTGAAACCGGCCCCTGGAGTTCAGAGTTCAGGATTTTAGATTTTGCTTTTTATTTAGATTGTAAACTGCCTTTGTATTTCATTTAAGTGACACGAACGTATATAAAGCTGCTCCTGCTTTACAGCGGTGATGATGACTACAGACTTTATAACGCACAAACACAACAAAAGGAGCTTTGGGTTTTCTGGGAAAGAGCCACAGGAGAAATTGAGAATGAAGAGCAAAATCTACAGACAAATATCTGAAAACTATGCACAGTATGTGGCTGTTTGTGAACATCTGACCATCACACCTGTCTGTACGTCTGTAACCTGATTCAAAATGAACTTTTATCCTCATTAACAGCTCACAAATTTCA
>JAUCMX010000026.1:18754276-18759276 GCA_033459395.1 Hemibagrus guttatus
GATTGCGAAATTATTCATTTGTTTAATTCTGCAGAACGCACACTCCATGTTCCCCGCACTGACCGTTTGGATGGAGAACTTTTTGCGGGGTTCCAGTTCCAGTCTCGCGCGAGTACTCACGTGTGATCTTGCGTTATTTCCTTATTATTTCTCGCGTGCGTTTGGTTGTGAAATGCAGTTTGCGGACCAGACAGAGTTGTGGGCGATTCTTCCTGTGTAACCTCCTGTCACCGGTCCATCATGCAATACAACAAGATCCTCCAGATAGTCGTACAGTGTGAAAACAACCATGATCTGACCGCTCTGAAAATCCTGCAGTGTGAACTCGGCATTAACACACACCACCACACGTACATCAGGAACAACTGAATAATATCCAGACCTCACAACCTGTAACACTACAACAACTAAACTACATCACTCAGTGGAAACACAAACACAAATACACACACACACACACAGGAAAACACACTGCTGCCTGGAATGTGAAACATTTAATAAATGTCAGTGACCCTGAGCTCTCCCTCCTGCCCAATACTGACACACTGACCACACTGTTGGGAGAAATGAAGGAGAGCTGCATTCTAGGAGGACAGTAATGGATCTGCCTGCTGAAACCTGAGACACACACACACACACACACACACACACACACACACACACACACACACACACACACACACACAGCTCTGTCTTAAGATTCCAATATTAATTATATCTTATTAAGTTAATGAGTTGTTCTTATGTATATATATTTATTTTAAAGCCTTTTGGAGATGTTTTTAATTTAAACAGATGAAAAGATGCAGCAGAATAAATGATGAAATAAAATAAAGAGTGAGTCCAGGTTTCACGGAACTCTATATTTTATTACAGACACTGTAAGATGGAGCAGTTTATTCCTCTACACTCTCAATAAGATGAACATCTACTCCTCGTTTCTCTTTTTCTCTGTGTTCTGACCTTCTCCCTGTCTCTCTCTCTCTCTCTCTCTCTCCCTCCCCTCTCTCCCCCTCCCCCTTTCTGGGTGCAAAACTAAAAGCTGTGAATTTCAGAATAACATAAGACACAGACATCATCATGGTCCAGGAAACCTGGAGTAAATCACAGAGGATGGAAGTAATTTTATATTTGGACAACATTACCCAAGAAACCTGACCAACCTTCCCCACCACAACTTTGACTCACAGGTCAATAAAAATGGACAGGACCTGCTGCAGCTCTGCCAAAGCCTGGGTCTGTACATTGTAAATGGAAGGACACGAGGAGACTCTTCAGCCAGGTACACGTCCTGCTCACCTCTTGGTAACAGCACAGTACATTATATGAGAACAGATTTAGACCCTTTCTCTGTCAGCTCATTCACTGTTAAGCCACTGACCCCTCTGTCTGACCACAGCCAAATTACTGTGTTCATTAAAATGACAGAAACCGACCCCACTACACACACACAGCCCAGTAAGCTGTACAGAAACCATACAGATGGACCCAAAACAGCACAGAACTGTTCCAGAAAGCAGCACACAGCCAGGAAGTTCTACACTGTTACACACCTTTCTAGACACCACATACACTCACAGTAACAAAGGCATCAGTCTCACAGTTAGAAATATAAACCATGTTTTCATTAGAACTGCACAAATAAGTCAATTAAAACAATTTAGTAACACCCCAAAAAATCCAACCGATGCTAAGTGGTTCCACACAGAATGCCAAAATATTAGAAAAGAATTAAGAAAATTATCCAATCAAAAACACAGAGATCCAAATAATGCGGAATTACGCCTTCATTACTGTGATACTTTAAGACTTTATAAACGTACACTCAGAATCAAAAAAGCCCAATATACCAAAAAACAACTGACACTAAACACTGAGTCCATAAACACTAACAGTTTCTGGGAGCGCTGGAAAAATCTAAATAAATCTAAATCTGAACTAGCGATACAAAACAGTGACATATGGGTCAGTCACTTCAAATCAATTTATACTCCTAATAACAACAACAACAACAACAACAACAACAACAACAACAACAACAACAACAAAACGGAACAAAACATTATCATTAAAAAACTGGACACATTAGAACTGGCTATAAAAGACTCCCAGAATCCCCTGGACTCCCCCATTACTGAGCAGGAACTTTCAAAAACATTAGACACTCTAAAACCCAAAAAACAAGCGGACCTGACGGCATCCCCAATGAAATGATTCAGTTCACAAATAAAAAATTCCAATCGGCAATCCTTAAATGATTTAACATGATTGTGAGTGTAGGTCATTTAATCTAGCCATGGGGGTCACAGTCCAGTGACTTCTGTGCCGGTCCCAAGCCCGGATAAATAGAGAGGGTTGCGTCAGGAAGGGCATCCGGCGTAAAACATTGCCAAATTTAACCATGCGAATCGTCAGTACGAATTTCATACCGGATCGGTCGAGGCCCGGGTTAACAACGACCGCCATCGGCGCCGTTGACCTACAGGGCGCCGGTGGAAATTGGGCTACTGTTGGTCGAAGAAGTAGAGGAGGGAGGAGAGTGCGCAGACAGAGAGAGAAGAGGAAAGGTAAGAGTGTAGGACTGAGAATAGGAACTCTGAATGTTGGTACTATGACAGGGAAAGGTAGAGAGCTGGCTGATGTGATGGAGAGAAGGAAGGTGGATATACTGTGTGTACAGGAGACCAGGTGGAAGGGTAGCAAGGCTCGTAGTATAGGAGCAGGATTCAAGCTGTTTTATTATGGTGTGGATAGTAAGAGAAATGGGGTAGGTGTGGTCCTGAAGGAGGAGTTTGTGAGGAATGTCCTGGAGGTGAAGAGAGTGTCAGACAGGGTGATGAGTCTGAAGTTAGAGTTTGAAGGGGTGATGTTGAATGTTGTTAGTGGTTATGCCCCACAGGTAGGTTGTGAGTTAGAGGAGAAAGAGAGATTCTGGAGTGAATTAGATGAGGTGATGGAGAGTATTCCCACGGGTGAGAGAGTGGTGATAGGAGCGGATTTTAATGGACATGTTGGTGAGGGGAACACAGGTGATGAGGAGGTGATGGGCAAGTTTGGAGTTAAGGAAAGGAACCTAGAAGGACAGATGGTAGTGGACTTTGCTAAGAGGATGGACATGGCTGTGGTTAACACTTATTTTCAGAAGAGGGAGGAGCATAGAGTGACTTACAAGAGTGGAGGTAGGAGAACACAGGTAGACTACATCCTATGTAGAAGAGGCAATCTGAAAGAGATTAGTGACTGTAAAGTGGTAGTGGGAGAGAGTGTAGCCAGACAGCATAGGATGGTGGTGTGTAGGATGACTTTGATGGTCTGTAAGACGAAGAGGTCAAAGATAGAGATAGAGAAGAAAACCAAGTGGTGGAAGCTGAAAAAGGAGGAATGTTGTGAGGAATTTAGACAGAAGTTGAGGCAGGCTCTGGGTGGTCAGGTAGTGCTGCCAGATGACTGGGAAACTACAGCAGAAGTGATCAGGGAGACAGGGAGAAAGGTGCTGGGTGTGTCATCTGGAAGGAGGAAAGAAGATAAGGAGACTTGGTGGTGGAATGAGGAAGTTCAGGATAGTATCCAGAGGAAGAGGTTAGCCAAGAAGAAGTGGGACATGGACAGGACTGAAGAGAATAGACAGGAATACAAGGAGTTACAGCGCAGAGTGAAGAGGGAGGTGTCTAAGGCCAAGCAGAAGGCATATGACGAGTTGTACACTAGGTTAGACACTAGAGAAGGACAGAAGGACTTGTACAGATTAGCTAGGCAGAGGGATTGAGATGGGAAGGATGTGCAGCAAGTTAGAGTTATTAAGGATAGAGATGGAAGGGTGCTCACAAGTGAGGAGAGTGTACAGAGGAGATGGAAGGAATACTTTGAGGAGCTGATGAATGAGGAAAATGAGAGGGAAAAAAGAGTAGAAGGGGTGAACTCTGTGGAACAGAAAGTAGATAAGATTAGAAAGGATGAAGTCAGGAAGGCTTTGAAGAGGATGAAAAGTGGGAAGGCAGTTGGTCCTGATGACATTCCGGTGGAGGTCTGGAAGTGTCTGGGAGAGGCAGCAGTGGAATTTTTAGCTAATTTGTTCAACAGGGTTTTAGAGAGTGAGAGGATGCCTGAGGAATGGAGAAGAAGTGTGTTAGTGCCGATCTTTAAGAATAAGGGTGACGTGCAGAGTTGCAGTAACTATAGGGGGATAAAGTTGATGAGCCATACAATGAAGCTATGGGAAAGAGTAGTGGAAGCTAGGTTAAGGAAGGTAGTGGAAATTTGTGAGCAGCAGTATGGCTTCATGCCCAGAAAGAGCACAACAGATGCAATTTTTGCTCTGAGAATTTTGATGGAGAAGTATAGGGATGGTCAGAAGGAGTTGCACTGTGTGTTTGTAGACTTGGAGAAAGCGTATGACAGGGTGCCAAGAGAAGAGCTGTGGTACTGTATGAGGAAGTCAGGAGTAGCGGAGAAGTATGTCAGAGTGGTGCAGGACATGTATGAGAGGAGCAGAACAGTGGTGAGGTGTGCTGTAGGTCAGACAGAGGAGTTCAATGTGGAGGTGGGACTGCATCAGGGATCGGCTCTGAGCCCCTTCCTGTTTGCTATGGTGATGGACCAGTTGTCAGAGGAGGTCAGACAGGAGTCTCCTTGGACAATGATGTTTGCAGATGACATTGTGATCTGTAGTGAGAGCAGGGAGCAGGTGGAGGAAAACCTGGAGAGGTGGAGGTTTGCACTGGAGAGAAGAGGAATGAAGGTCAGTCGTAGTAAGACTGAGTACATGTGTGTGAATGGAAGGGAGGGAAGTGGAACAGTAAGGTTACAGGGTGAAGAGGTGAAGAATGTACAGGAGTTTAAGTACTTGGGGTCAACAGTCCAGAGTAATGGAGAGTGTGGGAAAGAGGTAAAGAAGCGAGTGCAGGCAGGTTGGAATGGGTGGAGAAAGGTGTCGGGAGTTCTGTGTGATCAGAAAATATCAGCGAGAATCAAGGGGAAGGTGTACAGGACAGTGGTGAGAG
>JAUCMX010000026.1:18769276-18774276 GCA_033459395.1 Hemibagrus guttatus
GTGTGTCTGTGTGTGTATGTCTTTGTGTGTGTGTGTCTATGTGTGTGTCTGTGTGTCTATGTGTGTGTGTGTCTTTGTGTGTGTGTGTGTGTCTGTGTGTGTCTGCGTGTGTGTGTGTCTTTGTGTGTGTCTGTGTCTGTGTGTGTGTGTGTGTCTGCGTGTGTGTGTGTCTGTGTGTGTGTGTGCGTGTATTGATATAAAGTTGTTGTAAGTGAAGTGTGTGTGTGTGTGTTTGTGTCTGTGTGTGTCTTTGTTTGTGTGTGTGTGTCTGTGTATGTGTCTGTGTGTGTGTATTTGTGTGTGTCTGTCTGTGTGTATGTGTCTGTGTGTGTGTATTTGTATGTGTCTGTCTGTGTGTCTGTGTGTGTGTGTCTGTGTGTGTGTGTGTCTGTGTGTGTCTTTGTGTGTGTGTCTGTGTGTGTGTGTGTCTTTGTGTGTGTCTGTGTGTGTGTTTGTGTGTGTCTGTGTGTGTGTGCGTCTGTGTGTGTATGTCTTTGTGTGTTTGTGTCTATGTGTGTGTGTGTGTGTCTGTGTGTCTATGTGTGTGTGTGTGTGTCTTTGTGTGTCTGTGTGTGTGTCTGTGTGTGTTTGTGTGTGTGTGTGTATTGATATACAGTTGTTGTAAGTGAAGTTTGTGTGTGTGTGTGTGTGTCTGTGTGTGTGTGTGTCTTTGTGTGTGTGTCTTTGTGTGTGTGTCTGTGTGTGTTTGTGTGTGTGTGCGTGTATTGATATACAGTTGTTGTAAGTGAAGGGTGTCTGTTTGTGTGTATGTGTGTTTGTGTATGTGTGTGTGTGTCTATGTGTCTGTGTGTCTGTGTGTGTGTCTGTGTGTCTGTGTGTGTGTCTGTGTGTGTGTGTGTCTGTGTGTGTGTGTGTGTGTGTCTTTGTGTGTGTGTCTGTGTGTGTGTGTGTCTGTGTTTGTGTGTGTCTGTGTTTGTGTGTGTCTTTGTGTGTGTCTGTGTGTGTGTTTGTGTGTGTCTGTGTGTGTGTGTGTCTGTGTGTGTATGTCTTTGTGTGTGTGTGTCTATGTGTGTGTGTGTGTGTCTGTGTGTCTATGTGTGTGTGTGTGTCTTTGTGTGTCTGTGTGTGTGTCTGTGTGTGTTTGTGTGTGTATTGATATACAGTTGTTGTAAGTGAAGTATGTGTGTGTGTGTCTGTGTGTGTGTCTTTGTGTGTGTGTCTGTGTGTGTGTCTGTGTGTGTTTGTGTGTGTGTGCCTGTATTGATATACAGTTGTTGTAAGTGAAGGGTGTCTGTTTGTGTCTGTGTCTTTGTGTGTGTGTGTCTGTGTGTGTGTGTCTGTGTGTGTGTCTGTGTGTGTGTCTGTGTCTGTGTGTGTGTGTGTCTTTGTGTGTGTGTGTGTGCGTGTGTGTCTGTGTGTATGTGTGTTTGTGTGTGTCTGTCTGTGTTTGTGTGTCTTTATGTGTGTCTTTGTGTGTCTGTGTCTGTGTTTGTGTGTCTTTGTGTGTGTGTCTGTGTGTGTGTGTCTTTGAGTGTGTGTCTGTGTGTGTGTGTCTTTGTGTGTGTGTGTGTGTCTGTGTGTGTGTGTCTGTGTGTGTGTGTCTCTGTGTGTGTATGTGTCTGTGTGTGTGTTTGTGTGTGTCTGTGTGTGTGTGTCTGTGTGTGTATGTCTTTGTGTGTGTGTGTCTATGTGTGTGTGTGTGTGTGTGTGTGTCTGTGTGTCTATGTGTGTGTGTGTGTGTCTTTGTGTGTGTCTGTGTGTGTTTGTGTGTGTGTGTGTGTATTGATATACAGTTGTTGTAAGTGAAGTGTGTGTGTGTGTGTGTGTGTGTGTCTGTGTGTGTGTGTGTGTGTGTATTGATATACAGTTGTTGTAAGTGAAGTGTGTATTTGTGTGTATGTGTGTGTGTGTGTATTGATATAAAGCTGTTGTAAGTGAAGTGTGTGTGTGTGTGTGTGTGTATGTGTGTGTGTATTGATATACAGTTGTTGTAAGTGTGTGTGTGCATTGATATACATTTGTTGTAAGTGAAGTGTGTGTGTGTGTGTCTGTGTGTATGTGTGTGTGTGTATATTGATATACAGTTGTTGTAAGTGTGTGTGTGTGTGTGTGTGTATTGATACACATTTGTTGTAAGTGAAGTGTGTGTTTGTGTGTGTGTGTATTGATATACAGTTGTTGTAATTGAAGTGGGTATGTGTGTATTGATATACATTTGTTGTAAGTGAAGTTTGTATGTCTGTGTGTGTGTGTGTGTGTGTGTGTGTGTGTGCATGTGTATTGATATACAGTTGTTGTAAGTGAAGTGTGTGTGTGTGCGTGCATGTGTGTGTACTGATATACAGTTGTTGTAAGTGAAGTGTGTGTGTGTGTGTGTGCATATGTGTGTGTGTGTGTGTGTGTGTGTGCGTGTGTATTGATATACAGTTGTTGTAAGTGAAGGGTGTCTGTTTGTGTCTGTGTCTTTGTGTGTGTGTGTGTGTGTGTGTCTGTGTGTGTGTATGTGTCTGTGTGTGTGTCTGTGTGTGTGTGTCTTTGTGTGTGTGTGTGTGCGTGTGTGTCTGTGTGTCTGTGTGTGTGTGTGTGTGTCTGTCTGTGTTTGTGTGTCTTTATGTGTGTCTTTGTGTGTCTGTGTCTGTGTTTGTGTGTCTTTGTGTGTGTGTCTGTGTGTGTGTGTCTTTGAGTTTGTGTCTGTGTGTGTGTCTTTGTGTGTGTGTGTGTGTCTGTGTGTGTGTGTGTCTTTGTGTGTGTGTGTGTCTTTGTGTGTTTGTGTCTGTGTTTGTGTGTGTCTGTGTTTGTGTGTGTCTGTGTGTGTTTGTCTGTGTGTGTGTGTCTTTGTGTGTGTTTGTCTGTGTGTGTGTGTCTTTGTGTGTGTGTGTGTGTGTGTCTTTGGGTGTGTGTGTGTCTGTCTGTGTGTATGTTTTTGTGTGAGTGTGTGTGTGTGTCTGTGTGTGTGTGTCTTTGTTTGTTTCTGTGTGTGTGTGTGTCTGTGTGTGTGTCTGTTTGTGTGTCTGTCTGTGTGTGTGTGTGTGTCTTTGTGTGTGTCTGTGTATGTGTCTGTGTGTGTGTGTGTGTGTGTGTGTCTGTGTGTGTGTGTGTCTGTGTGTGTGTGTGTCTGTGTGTGTCTCTGTCTGTGTGTATGTGTCTGTGTGCGTGAAATAGTTTGGATTTAAATAATGAGACGGGAGGCATCTCGTCTTTGCGGGAACTTTACTAAACAAGGTTTGATGAAAGACAAACAATTGTATTGCTTAGCAAGCTAAAAACATAGAGGGTGCGCAGCACACCATCCCAGCATTCCCTGCTGATCATCTCTCGCACTGCTGCTCATGGGAAATGTAGTTCGTTTGAAAGAAAACTTTGTGAAGGTAAACTACAAAATGATCATAAACATTAAAGCAATGATGATCCTTTTAAATTTATATTTGCATTGTTCAAAACTGCAAATAATAAATTGCAACAGTGTGTGTGTGTGTGTCTGTGTGTGTGCGTGTTTGTGTGTTTCTTTGTGTGTGTGTGTGTGTGTGTGTGTGTGTGTGTGTGTGTGTGTCTGTGTGTGTCTGTGTGTGTGTCTGTGTGTGTGTGTGTGTCTGTGTGTGTATGTGTCTGTGTGTGTGTGTCTGTGTGTGTCTGCGTGTGTGTGTCAGTGTGTGTGTGTGTGTATGTGTCTGTGTGTGTGTCTCTGTGTGTCTGTGTGTCTTTGTGTGTGTGTGTGTGTGTGTGTGTGTGTCTGTGTCTGTGTGTCTGAGTGTGTGTTTCTGTGTGTGTGTGTGGGTGGGTGGGTGTCTGTGTGTGTCTGTGTGTGTGTGTGCCTGTGTGTGTGTGTGTCTATGTGTGTGTCTGTGTCTGTGTGTGTGTGTGTGTCTGTGTGTGTGTGTGTCTGTGTGTGTGTGTCTTTGTGTGTGTGTATCTGTGTGTGTGTGTCTGTGTGTGTGTCTTTGTGTGTGTGTGTGTCTGTGTGTGTGTGTTTGTGTGTGTGTGTTTGTGTGTGTGTGTGCATGTGTGTCTGGGTATGTGTGTGTCTGTGTGTGTGTGTTTGTGTGTGTCTGTGTGTATGTGTCTGTGTGTGTCTGTGTGTGTGTCTGTGTGTGTGTCTGTCTGTGTGTATGTCTGTGTGAGTGTCTATGTGTGTGTGTGTGTGTATCGATATACATTTGTTGTAAGTGAAGTGTGTGTGTGTCTGTGTGTGTGTGTGTGTCTGTGTGTGTGTGTGTGTGTATTGATATACAGTTGTTGTAATTGAAGTGTGTATTTGTGTGTATGTGTGTGTGTGTATTGATATAAAGCTGTTGTAAGTGAAGTGTGTGTGTGTGTGTGTGTGTGTGTGTATTGATATACAGTTGTTGTAAGTGTGTGTGTGCATTGATATACATTTGTTGTAAGTGAAGTGTGTGTGTGTGTGTGTGTGTGTATGTGTGTGTATGTGTGTGTGTGTATATTGATATACAGTTGTTGTAAGTGTGTGTGTGTGTGTGTATTGATACACATTTGTTGTAAGTGAAGTGTGTGTTTGTGTGTGTGTGTATTGATATACAGTTGTTGTAATTGAAGTGGGTATGTGTGTATTGATATACATTTGTTGTAAGTGAAGTTTGTATGTCTGTGTGCGTGTGTGTGTGTGTGTGTGTGTTTGTGTGCATGTGTATTGATATACAGTTGTTGTAAGTGAAGTGTGTGTGTGTGCGTGCATGTGTGTGTACTGATATACAGTTGTTGTAAGTGAAGTGTGTGTGTGTGTGCATATGTGTGTGTGTGTCTGTGTGTGTGTGTGTCTTTGTGTGTGTGTCTGTGTGTGTGTCTGTGTGTGTTTGTGTGTGTGTGCCTGTATTGATATACAGTTGTTGTAAGTGAAGGGTGTCTGTTTGTGTCTGTGTCTTTGTGTGTGTGTGTCTGTGTGTGTGTGTCTGTGTGTGTGTCTGTGTGTGTGTCTGTGTCTGTGTGTGTGTGTCTTTGTGTGTGTGTGTGTGCTTGTGTGTCTGTGTGTATGTGTGTTTGTGTGTGTCTGTCTGTGTTTGTGTGTCTTTATGTGTGTCTTTGTG
>JAUCMX010000026.1:18779276-18804276 GCA_033459395.1 Hemibagrus guttatus
GTATCTCAGTATCTCCCTGTCTCAGTATCTCCCTGTCTCAGTATCTCACTGTCTCAGTGTTTCAGTATCTCCCTGTCTCAGTATCTCCCTGTCTCAGTATCTCCCTGTCTCAGTATCTCAGTATCTCCCTGTTTCAGTATCTCCCTGTCTCAGTATCTCCCTGTCTCAGTGTTTCAGTGTCTCCCTGTCTCAGTATCTCCCTGTCTCAGTATCTCCCTGTCTCAGTATCTCCCTGTCTCAGTATCTCAGTATCTCCC
Organism: Hemibagrus guttatus; assembly: GCA_033459395.1. Taxonomy (NCBI): domain Eukaryota; kingdom Metazoa; phylum Chordata; class Actinopteri; order Siluriformes; family Bagridae; genus Hemibagrus; species Hemibagrus guttatus. Next base: position 18,779,534 of record JAUCMX010000026.1, read on the forward strand.
TGTTTCAGTATCTCCCTGTCTCAGTGTTTCAGTGTCTCCCTGTCTCAGTATCTCCCTGTCTCAGTATCTGCCTGTCTCCCTGTCTCAGTGTCTCTGAAACCGCCTGTCTCCCTGTCTGGCAGTCTCAGTGTCTGGGTCAGTGAGGATCGTCTGAAATACTTTCCTGTGTGATGAGAGTGTTGATGTCTCCCTGCTGTGAGCTATTATAGAAAACATTTTCAGCACACTTCACTTTCAGAAAGCAGCGTGACGTGTCCTCAGTGTCCCGAGGGTAATGACGCCTACGGCCGTGATCACTGCGCACTGCAGCACACCATCTGTCTCCTCACCTCTACACCTCACACCAGCTTTCAGTGGCTGTGTTCTAGTGCAGGAGGAGCTGAATAATACATGTGGAAAGGTTTTTACTCTCAGACTCCGAATGCAGCAGTGTTACTAAAAACAGGAAGTTAGACAGGAAGTCTGGTCAGAAAGGAGAGGCTAAAATAAAACCGATGAAACTAAAATAAAGGAAAGCACTGTGAGGATGTTTTAAAGATGGTCCTCAGACTGAGAGAATGATGGAGCAGACTCACCGGCATCAAGTGCACTCAGAACGTCTGGCTGAAGAGCAGCTCCACTGATTCACTGTCAGTCCTGTCAGTTACTCAATCACATGATCTAGAGCAAGTTCACTTTCCACTGACCACACTGTTCTCACTGACTAATGCATATATTACCATGGGATTAAAATATCTTACTGTAATAAAAAACAAGAGGACATAATGTATATGAATCAATTTCACTCTTGTTTACTCATCAGGTATAAAAAGGTAGAAAAAGATTCATATTTATCCCTAATGAGCAAGGAAAACTCCCTGAGCGTCTTCAGTTTAAACAGAGAGGCAGAGGCAGACGTGTTTTTCCGAGCTCCGCCAAGCTGACCTACAATTTCGCTAAATTTTCTCGATTTGTATCTCAAATCCAGTCCTATATTATAACTTTTATAGTACCTATAGTATCCTATAATATTCTCACTCCAAACGCGTTTTATATCGCTAGTTTTATTTGTTTTCCAAAACACTCGCTTATAGCCGGTTAGCTTAATAGCATTGCTAATTCGTTAGCCCGGCTACCACAAGTTTGTTTACGTTTTCACACCGGTTATCTCTGTTTACTACTACAACTAAACATTATGTCGGTTGTGTGTCTGCCTTTGAGTGCAGGTGAGGACTCTTTCGAGCTGCACTCAGTGGATTTGCCAAGCCCTGTGCAAGTACCTCTCCCCCTCTGCCGCCACCCGTCTTCGAGATCTCGAGCTGGAACCGCTTTGCTCCCCTTCGCGAGACGGAGTGCGACACGGTGATCATCGGAGACTCCATCGTCCGGGCACGTCCGTGCTACTGCGGCTAAAGGTAATGTGTGCACTTGCTGTCTTCCTGGTGCTCGTGTTCTCGATGTCTCTGCACAGGTACCCGCGATCCTGAAGAAGAACATCGGAGCTGTGGTCCTCCATGCTGGCATGAACGACATCAGGCTGAGGCAGACGGAGATCCTGAAGAAGGACTTCAGAAGCCTGGTGGAGAAGGTAGGCGCCACATCGCCCACGACGAGGATCATCGTGTCAGGACCACTTCCCACGGTCCAGCGAGGAATCGAGAGGTTCAGTAGACTATTTGCTTTTAATGAATGGTTACAGTCATGGTGTCAAGATCAGAAATTACCCTTTGTTGATAACTGGAATCTTTTCTGGGAGCGTCCTAGGCTCTACCGTCCTGATGGCCTGCACCCAAGCAGAGTTGGAGCAGCAGTCCTTTCAGACAATATTAGGATATTATCTCCAGGACACTACGCACCATCTGACTGGTAAGCCATACCTCAGATTACAATTATGATAGATATTGTTCAGCTCACCAGACTGATACAAGTGCACACATAGATCATCCTATAGAGACTGTGTCTGTTCCCTGAATAGTGAGATCAAAGAATAAATTCATTAATAGCCCTCAAAATAATCTAATTGCAGTTATACCTGAAAAATGCCAAATAATTAAAGAAAAACAATTCCTAAAGTTTGGGCTTCTCAACATTAGATCTCTTGCACAGAAAGTACTTATTGTTAATGAAATGATCTCAGATTATAGTCTTGATACACTCTGCCTTACTGAAACCTGGCTTAGGCCAAATGACTACATTAGTCTGAATGAATCCACTCCATCAGGATTTTGCTATAAGCATGAGCCCCGTCAGACTGGTCGTGGAGGTGGTGTTGCAACTATTTATAGCAACTCTCTTACCGTTACTCAGAAAACAGGAACCAGGTTTAACTCATTCGAAGCGCTTGTCCTTAATGTTACACTCACAGACATAAATAAAAAATCTCTACTGTATCTTGCTCTGGCCACTGTATATAGACCCCCAGGGCCCTACGCTGATTTTCTTAAAGAGTTTGCACATTTACTCTCAGACCTACTGATTAATTATGACAAAGTGTTGATTGTAGGAGACTTTAACATTCATGTAGACGATTCCAATGATGCCTTAGGACTCACATTTATGGATTTATTAAATTCTTTTGGGGTTAAACAAAACATTACTAGACCAACTCATCGTTTTAACCATATGCTAGATTTAATTATATCACACGGAACAGATGTCACTGATATAGCTGTTCTACCTCAAAGTGATATCACAGACCATCACCTCTTAGTGTACACTCTACCTGTAGAACATATTAGACACGTCTCCCCTCGTTATCGATTCGGTAGAACTATTATCCTATTATTAGGCTCTAAAAGCTGCTAGGGCTGAGCATTTGAGCAAACTTATAGAAATAAACCAAAACAATCCCAGATTCTTATTTAGTACAGTGGCTAGACTAACAAAACATCAGATATCTGAAGAGAATACTCCATCACAGTTTAGTAGTGAGGACTTTATGAACTTCTTCACCGACAAAATCGATAGTATCAGGAACAAAATAATGGATGTTCAACCTTTGACAGCATCCGGTGGTCTAGTCCAGCCTAAAGCTCCACATTCAAAGCTACAATGCTTTATAGGGAAGGAAGAGCTGTATAAACTTATCACCATGGCTAATTCAACAACATGTTTGTTAGATCCAATTCCAACTAGATTACTGAAAGAAGTGATACACACAGCTGGAGAGCCTCTCCTCAACATTATTAATTCCTCGTTATGTTTAGGTCACGTCCCTAAACCTTTCAAGCTGGCAGTTATTAAGCCTCTTCTTAAGAAACCTAAACTAGACCCTAATGACTTATTAAATTACAGACCGATTTCAAACCTTCCCTTTATATCTAAAATATTAGAAAAGGTTGTGTCTACTCAATTATGCTCCTTCTTACAGGAAAACAATATCCTTGAAGAATTTCAGTCAGGTTTCAGGCCCCATCATAGTACAGAAACTGCACTAGTTAAGATCACAAATGACTTGTTTTTAGCTTCGGACCAAGGCTGCATCTCAATATTAGTCTTACTTGATCTTAGTGCTGCATTCCACACTTTAGATCATAACATTCTCGTAGACCGCTTACAAAATCACATAGGTATTCAGGGACAGGCGTTAAAATGGTTCAGATCCTACCTGTCTGATCGATACCATTTTGTAGATTTAAATGGAGAAATGTCCAGTGTAATGCCAGTGGAATATGGGGTCCCACAAGGATCAGTTTTAGGACCTCTGCTTTTCTCAGTATACATGCTTCCCTTAGGCAACATCATTAGAAGGCATGGGATTAGTTTCCATTGTTACGCTGATGATACACAGTTATATATCTCATCAAAACCAGATGAAATATCTAAACTGTCTAGATTAACAGAGTGTGTTAAAGATATTAAAGACTGGATGACTGATAATTTTCTATTACTAAATCCTGATAAGACGGAGATATTACTGATTGGTCCAAAAACCAGTACACAGAAGCTCTCACAATTCAAACTGTACTTAGAAGGATGTTCTATTACTACTAGCTCTACAGTGAAAGACCTGGGCATAATATTAGACAGCAGTTTGTCCTTTGAAAAACATATTTCCGATGTTACAAAAACAGCCTTCTTCCACCTCAGAAATATCGCCAAGCTTAGGAACATTTTATCTGTATCTGATGCAGAAAAGCTAGTTCACGCATTCATGACCTCCAGACTGGACTGCAGTCCAGAATGCAGCCAGAGTCCTTACCAGGTCAAGAAAGTATGATCATATAACCCCAATATTATCATCCCTGCACTGGCTACCTGTTACCTGGCATACTAATTCTATTTTCGAATAGTGTGACGGATAGTGTGAGAATTTGGATGCAGCATACATTTTTGCGTGTTAATATCATTACCCATGTGTTGGAGGTGTATATGCAAAGTTATGGCAACTAGGCAAACAAATACATAAAAAAAACCATTTGCCTTACCTGTCAGGAGTAGCTGGACAGTTCTCTGCCAGGCCCGGGGAGGGCGCTGGCAGGAGAATCCTGGAAGCCTGTTTGTCTGTGTGATTCCCTGCCGATTGTTCTCCTTCCTGTGTGTGTCACCTGTTCCCCATTACCCTGATGTGTTTCCCTATAAAAGGGAACCTGGTGTAGTTGTGTGGTGTGGGTCAATGTTTCTTGTATAGCTGTCTCGTGGGTGTTATGTTAGTTTTGGGATTTGTTGTATGTTGTAACCACGAGTCTATTGTGATGTTCGTCTTTCCCCTATCTCGTGTTTATATAAATAAAGCAGTGCTTCACTGTATCCTGCGCTTGGGTCCGCTTTCTCACGGCGTGCTGCAGCACGCCACACCACGGAGGTCCGGGTTCGAGCCCCGCATAGGGCAAGGGCTGCCCGGTCGTGACATTACCATACATACTTCATGGCACAGACAATATCCATTTCAAGCTTTTACCAGAAATTAGAAGTATACATACATCAGTATGCTTCAGCAGGTTGGATGGAAAGTTTCTGTAGGCTGTGATGTGGGTTGTTTTCGGTAAACAAAGCCAACATTTAAAACGAAAGAATCTTTACTCTTTTCTAAAAGAACGTGACGCTACAAGATTGGAAAAAAACTCATCCTCTGATTAACGTAACTACTTGTTAAACAGTTATACTGTCAGTGACCTTGACAGAAATGTAGTGGAGTAAAAACTACAATATTTGTCTCTCAAATGTAGTGATGTTAAAGTAACAAGTTTTCAGAAAAAATAATACTCAAGTAAAGTACAGATACTCAAAAAGTGTACTTAAGTACAGTACTCAAGGAAATGTACTTCCTTACTGTCCACCTCTGCCAGAGAGTGGGATTATAAATCATTATAAACACTGAGAGTGGGATTATTAATCATTATAAACACTGAGAGTGGGATTATAAATCATTATAAACACAGAGAGTGGGATTAAAAATCATTATAAACACAGAGTGGGATTATAAATCATTATAAACACTGAGAGTGGGATTATAAATCATTATAAACACAGAGAGTGGGATTAAAAATCATTATAAACACTGAGAGTGGGATTATAAATCATTATAAACACTGAGAGTGGGATTATAAATCATTATAAACACTGAGAGTGGGATTATAAATCATTATAAACACTGAGAGTGGGATTATAAATCATTATAAACACTGAGAGTGGGATTATAAATCATTATAAACACTGAGAGTGGGATTATAAATCATTATAAACACTGAGAGTGGGATTATAAATCATTATAAACACAGAGTGGGATTATAAATCATTATAAACACAGAGTGGGATTATAAATCATTATAAACACAGAGTGGGATTATAAATCATTATAAACACTGAGAGTGGGATTATAAATCATTATAAACACTGAGAGTGGGATTATTAATCATTATAAACACTGAGAGTGGAATCATCGGCGCCATTGACCTACAGGGCGCCGGTGGAAATTGGGCTACTGTTGGTGGAAGAAGTAGAGGAGGGAGGAGAGTGCACAGACAGAGAGAGAAGAGGAAAGGTAAGAGTGTAGGACTGAGAATAGGAACTCTGAATGTTGGTACTATGACAGGGAAAGGTAGAGAGCTGGCTGATATGATGGAGAGAAGGAAGGTGGATATACTGTGTGTACAGGAGACCAGGTGGAAGGGGAGCAAGGCTCGTAGTATAGGAGCAGGATTCAAGCTGTTTTATTATGGTGTAGATAGTAAGAGAAATGGGGTAGGTGTGGTCCTGAAGGAGGAGTTTGTGAGGAATGTTCTGGAGGTGAAGAGAGTGTCAGACAGGGTGATGAGTCTGAGGTTAGAGATTGAAGGGGTGATGTTGAATGTTGTTAGTGGTTATGCCCCACAGGTAGGTTGTGAGTTAGAGGAGAAAGAGAGATTCTGGAGTGAATTAGATGAGGTGATGGAGAGTATTCCCACGGGTGAGAGAGTGGTGATAGGAGCGGATTTTAATGGACATGTTGGCGAGGGGAACAGAGGTGATGAGGAGGTGATGGGCAAGTTTGGAGTTAAGGAAAGGAACCTAGAAGGACAGATGGTAGTGGACGTTGCTAAGAGGATGGACATGGCTGTGGTTAACACTTATTTTCAGAAGAGGGAGGAGCATAGAGTGACTTACAAGAGTGGAGGTAGGAGAACACAGGTAGACTACATCCTATGTAGAAGAGGCAATCTGAAAGAGATTAGTGACTGTAAAGTGGTAGTGGGAGAGAGTGTAGCCAGACAGCATAGGATGGTGGTATGTAGGATGACTTTGATGGTCTGTAAGAAGAAGAGGTCAAAGATAGAGATAGAGAAGAAAACCAAGTGGTGGAAGCTGAAAAAGGAGGAATGTTGTGAGGAATTTAGACAGAAGTTGAGGCAGGCTCTGGGTGGTCAGGTAGTGCTGCCAGATGACTGGGAAACTACAGCAGAAGTGATCAGGGAGACAGGGAGAAAGGTGCTGGGTGTGTCATCTGGAAGGAGGAAAGAAGATAAGGAGACTTGGTGGTGGAATGAGGAAGTTCAGGATAGTGTCCAGAGGAAGAGGTTAGCCAAGAAGAAGTGGGACATGGACAGGACTGAAGAGAATAGACAGGAATACAAGGAGTTACAGCGCAGAGTGAAGAGGGAGGTGTCTAAGGCCAAGCAGAAGGCATATGAAGAGTTGTACACTAGGTTAGACACTAGAGAAGGACAGAAGGACTTGTACAGGTTAGCTAGGCAGAGGGATTGAGATGGGAAGGATGTGCAGCAAGTTAGAGTTATTAAGGATAGAGATGGAAGGGTGCTCACAAGTGAGGAGAGTGTACAGAGGAGATGGAAGGAGTACTTTGAGGAGCTGATGAATGAGGAAAATGAGAGGGAAAAAAGAGTAGAAGGGGTGAACTCTGTGGAACAGAAAGTAGATAAGATTAGAAAGGATGAAGTCAGGAAGGCTTTGAAGAGGATGAAAAGTGGAAAGGCATTTGGTCCTGACGACATCCCGGTGGAGGTCTGGAAGTGTCTGGGAGAGGCAGCAGTGGAATTTTTGACTAGTTTGTTCAACAGGGTTTTAGAGAGTGAGAGGATGCCTGAGGAATGGAGAAGAAGTGTGTTAGTGCCGATCTTTAAGAATAAGGGTGACGTGCAGAGTTGCAGTAACTATAGGGGGATAAAGTTGATGAGCCATACAATGAAGCTATGGGAAAGAGTAGTGGAAGCTAGGTTAAGGAAGGTAGTGGAAATTTGTGAGCAGCAGTATGGCTTCATGCCCAGAAAGAGCACAACAGATGCAATTTTTGCTCTGAGAATTTTGATGGAGAAGTATAGGGATGGTCAGAAGGAGTTGCACTGTGTGTTTGTAGACTTGGAGAAAGCGTATGACAGGGTGCCAAGAGAAGAGCTGTGGTACTGTATGAGGAATTCAGGAGTAGCAGAGAAGTATGTCAGAGTGGTGCAGGACATGTATGAGAGGAGCAGGACAGTGGTGAGGTGTGCTGTAGGTCAGACAGAGGAGTTCAAAGTGGAGGTGGGACTGCATCAGGGATCGGCTCTGAGCCCCTTCCTGTTTGCTATAGTGATGGACCAGTTGTCAGAGGAGGTCAGACAGGAGTCTCCTTGGACAATGATGTTTGCAGATGACATTGTGATCTGTAGTGAGAGCAGGGAGCAGGTGGAGGAAAACCTGGAGAGGTGGAGGTTTGCGCTGGAGAGAAGAGGAATGAAGGTCAGTGGTAGTAAGACTGAGTACATGTGTGTGAATGAAAGGGAGGGAAGTGGAACAGTAAGGTTACAGGGTGAAGAGGTGAAGAAGGTACAGGAGTTTAAGTACTTGAGGTCAGCAGTCCAGAGTAATGGAGAGTGTGGGAAAGAGGTAAAGAAGCGAGTGCAGGCAGGTTGGAATGGGTGGAGAAAGGTGTCGGGAGTTCTGTGTGAGAGGAAAATATCAGCGAGAATCAAGGGGAAGGTGTACAGGACAGTGGTGAGACCGGCCATGCTGTATGGTTTAGAGACAGTGTCACTGAGGAAGAGACAGGAGTCAGAGCTAGAGGTAGCAGAGCTGAAGATGTTGAGGTTCTCTTTGGGAGTGACAAGGTTGGACAGGATTAGGAACGAGTACATCAGAGGGACAGCTCATGTTGGACATATGGGGGACAAAGTTAGGGAGGCCAGATTAAGATGGTTTGGACATGTTCAGAGGAGGGAGAGTGAGTATATTGGTAGGAGAATGTTGGACATGGAGCTGCCAGGCAGGAGGCAAAGAGGAAGGCCAAAGAGGAGGTATATGGATGGAATTAATGAGGATATGAAGCTAGTGGGTGCAAGTGTTATAAACACTATACATTATAAACACTGAGAGTGGGATTATAAATCATTATTAACACTGAGAGTGGGATTATAAATCATTATAAACACTGAGAGAGGGATTATAAATCATTATAAACACAGAGAGTAGGATTATAAATCATTATAAACACAAAGAGTGGGATTATAAATCATTATAAACACTGAGAGTGGGATTATAAATCATTATAAACACTGAGAGTGGGATTATAAATCATTATAAACACAAAGAGTGGGATTATAAATCATTATAAACACTGAGAGTGGGATTATAAATCATTATAAACACTGAGAGTGGGATTATAAATCATTATAAACACTGAGAGAGGGATTATAAATCATTATTAACACTGAGAGTGGGATTATAAATCATTATAAACACAAAGAGTGGGATTATAAATCATTATAAACACTGAGAGTGGGATTATAAATCATTATAAACACTGAGAGTGGGATTATAAATCATTATAAACACTGAGAGAGGGATTATAAATCATTATTAACACTGAGAGTGGGATTATAAATCATTATAAACACTGAGAGAGGGATTATAAATCATTATAAACACAGAGAGTAGGATTATAAATCATTATAAACACTGAGAGTGGGATTATAAATCATTAAAAACACTGAGAGAGGGATTATAAATCATTATAAACACTGAGAGTGGATTATAAATCATTATAAACACTGAGAGTGGGATTATAAATCATTATAAACACTGAGAGAGGGATTATAAATCATTATAAACACTGAGAGTGGGATTATAAATCATTATAAACATTGAGAGAGGGATTATAAATCATTATAAACACTGAGAGTGGGATTATAAATCATTCTAAACACTGAGAGTGGGATTATAAATCATTCTAAACACTGAGAGTGGGATTATAAATCATTATAAACACTGAGAGAGGGATTATAAATCATTATAAACACTGAGAGTGGGATTATAAATCATTATAAACATTGAGAGAGGGATTATAAATCATTATAAACACTGAGAGTGGGATTATAAATCATTATAAACACTGAGAGTGGGATTATAAATCATTCTAAACACTGAGAGTGGGATTATAAATCATTATAAACACTGAGAGTGGGATTATAAATAACATTTTATATTAATTGATATTAATTATTATAGAATTATAAGTAATGATTATAAACTGAAACCCAGATACATATTTTCTGTGTTAATTCCAGATACAAACAGCTGAAAGATTAGTGTCAGTCACATGACCACAACCTTGACCAGTCACAAGTCACGACTGAGGACAGGCAGATCTAATGGAGTAACATCTCACTGATCAGAGCTGACAGGCTGAACTCATCAATTATACTGATCATCTCGAAGAAGTGTGTGAGAAAGCGCTGTTGGTTGCAGCTGGGTACAGGCATCACTAATCTCACACACACACACACACACACACACACACACACACACACACACTCTTAATGAAAATTCCTCTGACAGATCATCCCTGAGACATGGTGTTTGTTTGAGGTGTTTGTATTTACAGTATTTATACACACCCTTATCCAGAGCCACGTACGTCTCGGTTATACAGCTGATCCACGGCCTAACAGAGGCAGCTTGGCAGTGCTGGGATTTGAACTCATGACCTTCTGTCACAATCTTCTATAAACTATAAAGCAGCATGTGACAGGGGGCGTGTATATAAACACCATCATCTGGAGAGTAAAGCTCTTTATGATCGAGACAGACTCGATACATCAGACTATCAGACAAGAAGTGCTGCTTAAGCTGTTCATAATAGATGAGTTTATAGAGCATTATAAGAAGACAGGAGTGATAAGACTCCATCTGAAGCGTGTCTTAATGAAGTCGGCTTTCATACATTTGGGCTGAAAAATGGCTCTAAAACACCTTTATTATGATGAGTTGAACTCTGAACGTGATGAAAGGAAAGCTCTGTGCCGAGGGTAATTACTTTTATAAATCATGCGTTCAGATGGAGAGAGGACAGAAACTGTAGACGAACTCAAGAAGGAAATGGTAATTATTACCATCTTTAATCCTCAGGGCTGAAATATCGAGGTGTAAGTGAAGTCATGTTTAAAATTTCACATTAGCTAACAAAACACATTTCTCATGGTGGCAGAATTTAATGCAGTTTCAATAATAAAGACTCCTGATGCTCTGGATTAATATTTCCATTAGAAGATTTTCTGCTCTGTTCTCTGTCCTGAGTGTGAGATGTTTAATGGTACAGATGCTTGGCTCTGACTGACCAAACCTCTCTTACTGAAACACACCGACGCTGCACTGGAGAGGTCCAGCTCGTACTGATGATGTCATAATGAGCGCTAGAGCAACCGACCAATCAGTAGCTTCCTTTCACCTTTTTCTTGTCCAGTGCACCGGTCACCATCTGTAATTTAGAAATACAGCATCAGGTGTTAAATAAATCAAGTTAAATAAATAAATGTGTGAATGTAAATGTCAGCTTGTAGCTGCAGACCTGTGGTGTGTGTCACCCTGACCAACAGATGGAGAAATCACTTCCTGTAGTGAGCGTCTAAACAGATTAAATGTCACCGCGGCTCCTGAGAGTGGCGTGAAACATGACAGCTCATCGGTCAGTATAAATCATCAGAATAAACAGCATAATACATGCAATTTATTTCAAGCCACATAACACGCTGAGCTCCATCACACGGAGAGCAACATCTACAACATGAGCAGATAAACATTGTAGGGTTATCATCACTACAGCGTGAGGACGAGCAGAGCAGCAGAGCCCTGGTTCTTCATTCCATATGAAACCTGATTATTTCTCACATTTTATACAAACCAAAAGAGTTTTATTTTAAAACTTAAATTAAGACATCATGACGTTTTATACAATGTTCTGAGAAGAAGAGCTGCTGAGTTATGGACTCTGATTGGTCAGAAGGTGTTGATTAATTCTCCCTAACAGCAGCTCTGATTGTAGCGCAGGTTTATATTAATGCACTCGCTCTGATACCTTATCGTTTCCATAGCAACAATCTTTTTTTTTGGTATTTTCTAAATGTCTTTTTGTCCCCTTTCATTCTGTGTGTGTGTGAAGCTGCAAGATTTGGCATTAATTTGCAAACGTTCTGTTTTATTTAATACAATTTTGTGTGTGTGTGTGTTTGTGTGTGTGTGTGTGTGTGTGGGTGTGAAGCTCACCCCCCCCTCTAAATATCTCTACACACTTCTGATGACAATCTCCATATGATAGCCCTCTTCTCAAAAGTAAACACACCCCTCTCTAATGAAGACAGATGGAGAAACAGCTCCTTGGAGCAGAAGAGATGCAGTGAACCTGAGAAGAATAGAAACACTGAGAGGAGAGTGAAGCGATGAGAGACGATGCACACAGAGGTTTCTGTGACTGTGATGAGACACAGCAGGGGTTATTACCATCCTGATGAAACCTGCACTAGATCCCTCAGACATCAGCAACCACAGACTTCTCTCCTTTCTTTCTAAAATTCTTGAACTTGTTGTTTATAATCAGCTGTCGGACTATCTCTTACAGAACAACCTCCATGACCCCAACCAGTTTGGCTTCAAAGCAGCACACTCCACAGAGACTGCTCTTCTGGTCGTCACTGAGAAACTACATGCTGCTAGATCAGATACATGCTGTCATCTCTCCCCATCCTCCTCGACCTTTTGGGCAGTGTTTGACACGGTCAACCACAAGACTCTTTTGTCCACAAGTCATCAGGAGTCTTGGAATTCATGTAGCAGCATTAAAATGGTTTGCTTCCTACCTGGATGGTCGCTCATATCAGGTAACATGGAAGGGATGGACATCTGCTCCACGCAGATTCTCCACTGGTGTCCCACAAGGCTCAGTACTTGGTCCTCTCCTTTTCTCCCTCTATATTCACTATCTTGGTGAAGTTATATTCCTCACATGGGTTCTCGTACCACACACTGATGACACCCAACTTATCTTCTCCTTCCCCCCATCAGATACCACGGCTTCTGCTTGGATCTCAGTGTGTCTGGCGGACATTTCATTGAGGATGATTGTTCATCAGCTGAAACTCAAACCCAACAAAACTGAACTGCTGGTCATCCCAGGTGATCCATCCCCAGCCCAGGACCTTACAATATCTGATTGTAACCATGGACAATCAACTGTCCTTTTCCTCCCATGATGCTAATGTCACACCCTCATGTCAGTTTCTTCTGTACATCAGAGGGATTCAGCCATTTCTATCCACACAGGCTACTCAGGTGTTCGAGAGGTCATTTTGAGAGGTCATTTAGAGACTGGACTACTGCAGTGCTCTACTGGCAGGTCTACCTCTGAACGCAATTCACCCACTGCAAATGATCCAAAATGCAGCTGTGTGACTTGTTTTCAACCTGCCTAAGTTCTCCCACACCACCCCACTGCTGCTCCTCCACTGGCTTCCAGTAGCTGCATCAGATTCAAAACACTTACACTTGTCAAGAATGTACCAGCTCCATCTGACCTCAAAGCTCTTATTACTCCTCACACTGACCCTCACTCCAACTCTCAGAGTAAGAGGTAGGTCTACATCTAGACTCTTCTCTGTTCTGGCACTGAGGTGGTGGAGTCCGTACAGCCGAGTCACTGACCGTCTTCAAATGCCGAATGAAGACCTACCTCTTCCTGAGACACTTAAACTAGTGCTTATATTCCCTGTTTATTTTATAAATTGAAAGATTGTGCTGTAATTCTCAGTAAAACTCAGATTTTCAGGCTGATGGTTTCCTGAGTCTGTGACCTATTGAACCAGTGTTAATGCATTCATTGATAGAGAATTTAGAGCACTTTTGTACATCGCTCTGGATAAGAGGATCTGCCAAATGCCAGAAATGTAAATGTAACACAGTGCTGCTGCTAACACACCTTCTTCATTTAAAGATGATTTTTAAGCTAATTTTATCCACATCATTAATTTCCCCTGATATTACTAATGTCATGTTGAACAGAGCAGCTTGTGTACAGATCAGACATATAATTGAAAAAGAAGATGAATTATTAGATTAGATTCTGTTACATATTAATGCTGAGAAGTGGATAAACGAGTGCAGGAACAGGCTGTGAGGCTTTTACTCTTTGTGTCCTCACATGTCCTGTGCTCCGTGGATGTTCGGAGTCTAGTGTAAGGCTTTATGAATGTGAGCTTGTTTTTATCAGAGACGAAGCTGTGGAGCGAAACGGAGAAGATGGTTAGTGAGCCGTGAACAGGAAGTGACCTCGCCACAGCAATAAGACAATAAACACTGCAGGGAGACCACTGAAAGCAGCCGAATTTAAACCTGACATTGATTTACACCTAATAAAGCTTCGATGAGGATCAGTTTCAATATTCATCATCTTCAACACCATCCCCATCATCATCATCATGTTCCTATGTCAGTGAAGATGTCCTGGTATCTGATTAGTAATTGTCAGTAAGTGTATTCTCGTGTTTGTGTGAACACAGTGGGTCTCTGCGTCAGTCTCACAGTGGAGTGTGTGTGTGTGTGTGTGTGTGTGTGTGTGTGTGTGTGTGTGTGTGTGTGTGTGTGTGTGTGTGTAAATAATAGCATGTCCTTGTGTACAAACCACACCACACCACCACACCACCACCACACCACACCACACCACCACCACCACACCACCACACCACACCACACCACCACCACCACACCACCACACCACACCACCACACCACCACACCACACCACACCACACCACCACCACACCACACCACACCACACCACACCACACCACACCACCACCACACCACCACACCACACCACACCACACCACACCACCACCACACCACACCACACCACACCACCACCACACCACCACACCACACCACACCACACCACACCACCACACCACCACCACCACCACACCACACCACACCACCACACCACCACCACCACCACACCACACCACCACCACCACCACCACACCACCACACCACCACCACACCACCACACCACACCACACCACACCACACCACACCACACCACCACCACACCACACCACACCACACCACACCACCACCACACCACCACCACCACACCACACCACCACACCCCACCACACCACACCACACCACCACCCCACCACACTACCACCACACCACCACCACACCACACCACACCACCACCACACCACCACCACACCACACCACACCACCATACCACCACCACACCACCACACCACCACCACACCACACCACCACACCACCACCACACCACACCACACCACACCACCACCACCACCACACCACACCACCACCACCACACCACACCACACCACCACACCACCACCACACCACACCACCACACCACACCACCACACCACACCACACACCACACCACCACCACACCACACCACCACACCACACCACCACCACACCACCACCACACACCACACCACCACCATCACACCACACCACACCACACCACACCACACCACCACCACCACCACACCACACCACACCACCACACCACCACCACACCACACCACCACACCACACCACCACCACACCACCACCACACACCACACCACCACCATCACACCACACCACACCACACCACACCACACCACCACCACCACCACACCACACCACCACACCACACCACCACACCACACCACACCACCACCACACCACACCACACCACACCACCACACCACAGCTGAGTTACAGCTAATGAGTTACATTACATGAGTTACAGCTAATGTTTAAAATGTTCAAACCTCTGAAACCTCCAGGATGTTCTGAGCTGCAGTCTTCTGGACTTTCTAGATCAGTAAACACGGTTAAATGTAAAGTCTAACTTCACTCCACCTGAATTCACTGACCATTACTGTCCACTTGGATTCCTCATGAACAGCACTTCAGTTTAACTATATAACTAATATTTCTGTCCATCAGGGTGATGGGTTAGTGTTTATTTGTATGGTGTTGCTGTTGTTTATCTTCACAGTGTTTATTGGGATTGCGTTAGAAGAAAGAGCAAAAATAAGGGAGTGAAGAGATCCTGCATGATTAAGCTGCACATTATTATGAAATACATCTGTTATAGCGACATTATATCTGTCACTAACATTACACTTTTACAGACACACCTCCCAGACAGCCAATCAGCATTCAGCACTCACTTAACACACAGCCCTGAAGATATGCTCAAAGCATCATCAGCTCTATCTATACACAGTCAGAACTTCCTGGCAGAAGAACAAGGTTTTAGAGTGAAATATCTCTGAACAGAGCAGAGTTCATGATGCTGTCAACCTTCTTAAGATCCACAAACTCACACAAAGCCTTAAAGATTGTACTGGATTTAATTTTCCTCTGATTGGCTGATGGCTAACTTATTTTGTCTAAAATAAATGTGATCTGAAATTTAATTGGCGTTCTAAATCACTGATGTCCATACTGTTACCATGGCAACAGTCATTAATAACAACAGAGACTTGGTTGATATTAATGCTTCACGATCGCAGTTCAACTAATTTCAGGACTGATTTATGAGCAACAGTGCAGAAATATTTTAATTAAAATCACCAGGAACAGACTGAGATAAAGCCCTCTGAGACACACACACACACACACACACACACACACACACACACACACACACACACACATTTACATGTTTTTAAATATAGAAATATAATTGTGTGTGTGTGTGTGTGTGTGTGTGTGTGTGTGTGTGTGTGTGTGTGTCTAAATACAGCTACAATGATCAGTTTGTTTAATTTTGAAGAAGCTCATAAAATGAGAGAATGGGGGAATAAGGGAATGAGGGATGGGGAATGAGGGAATGAGGGATGGGGATGAGGGAATGAGGGATGAGGGAATAAAGGAGTGAGGGAATGAGGGATGAGGGTATGAGAGATTGAGGGAATAAGCGAGTGAGGGAATGAGGGATTAGGGGATGGGGGAATGACGGGATGGGGAATGAGGGAGTGAGGGAATGGGGGGATGAGAGAGTGAGGGAATAAGGGAGTGGGGGATGGGGGGATGAGGTTATGGGGAATGGGGGAATGAGGGAGAGAGTGGATGGGAGATGAGGGGATGGGGGAATGAGGGAATAAGGGAACAAGGGAGTGAGAGAATGAGGAATTGAGGGAACAAGAGAGTGAGGGAATGAGGGAGTGAGGGAATGAGGGAATGAGAGAATGAGGGAGTGAGAGAGTGAGGGAATGTAGGAGTGAGGGAGTGAGGGAATGAGAGAGTGAGTGAGTGAGGGAGGGAGGGAATGAGAGAGTGAGGGAGTGAGAGAGTGAGGGAGTGAGGGAATGAGAGCATGAGGGGATGAAAGAGTAAGGGAGTGAGACGGTGAGGGAATGAAAGAGTGAGGGAGTGAGGGAATGAGAGAGTGTGGGAATGAGAGAGTGAGGGAGTGAGGGAATGAGAGAGTGAGGGAATGAGAGCGTGAGGGAGTGAGGGAATGAGAGAATGAGAGAGTGAGGGAGTGAGGGAATGAGAGAATGAGGGATGGGGGATGAGGGAGAGAGTGGATGGGAGATGAGGGGATGGGGGAATGAGGGAATAAGGGAACAAGCGAGTGAGGGAATGAGGGATTGAAGGAACAAGAGAGTGAGAGAATGAGGGAGTGAGGGAATGAGGGATGAGGGAATGAGAGAATGAGGGAGTGAGAGAGTGAGGGAGTGAGGGAATAAGGGAGTGAGTGAACGAATGAGAGAGTGAGGGAGGAGTGAGGGAAGGGAAGTGAGGGAGTGAAATGGGGAATGAGAGAGTGAGGGAGTGAGGGAATGAGAGGAGTGAAGGGATGAGATGAGGAAGAGTGAGAGAATGAGGGAGTGAGGGAATGAGGGATGAGGGAATGAGAGAATGAGGGAGTGAGAGAGTGAGGGAGTGAGGGAATAAGGGAGTGAGTGAAGAGGGAGTGAGAGAGTGAGGGAATGAGGAGTGAGGGAGTGAGGGAATGAGAGAATGAGAGAATGAGGAGTGAGGGAGTGAGGGAATGAGGGATGAGGAATGAGGGAGAGAGTGGATGGGAGATGAGGGGATGGGGGAATGAGGGAATAAGGGAACAAGCGAGTGAGGGAATGAGGGATTGAAGGAACAAGAGAGTGAGAGAATGAGGGAGTGAGGGAATGAGGGATGAGGGAATGAGAGAATGAGGGAGTGAGAGAGTGAGGGAGTGAGGGAATAAGGGAGTGAGTAAACGAGGGAGTGAGAGAGTGAGGGAATGTAGGAGTGAGGGAGTGAGGGAATGAGAGAGTGAGTGAGGGAGGGAATGAGAGCATGAGGGGATGAAAGAGTGAGGGAGTGAGATGGTGAGGGAATGAAAGAGTGAGGGAGTGAGGGAATGAGAGAGTGAGGGAATGAAAGAGTGAGGGAGTGAGGGAATGAGAGAGTGAGGGAATGAGAGCGTGAGGGAGTGAGAGAGTGAGGGAGTGAGAGAATGAGAGAGTGAGGGAGTGAGGGAGTGAGAGAGTGAGGGAGTGAGGGAGTGAGAGAGTGAGGGAGTGAGAGAGTGAGGGAGGGAGGGAATGAGGGATTGAAGGAACAAGAGAGTGAGAGAATGAGGGAGTGAGGGAATGAGGGATGAGGGAATGAGAGAATGAGGGAGTGAGAGAGTGAGGGAGTGAGGGAATAAGGGAGTGAGTGAACGAGGGAGTGAGAGAGTGAGGGAATGTAGGAGTGAGGGAGTGAGGGAATGAGAGAATGAGAGAATGAGAGAGTGAGGGAGTGAGGGAATGAGAGAATGAGGGAGAGAGTGGATGGGAGATGAGGGGATGGGGGAATGAGGGAATAAGGGAACAAGCGAGTGAGGGAATGAGGGATTGAAGGAACAAGAGAGTGAGAGAATGAGGGAGTGAGGGAATGAGGGATGAGGGAATGAGAGAATGAGGGAGTGAGAGAGTGAGGGAGTGAGGGAATAAGGGAGTGAGTAAACGAGGGAGTGAGAGAGTGAGGGAATGTAGGAGTGAGGGAGTGAGGGAATGAGAGAGTGAGTGAGGGAGGGAATGAGAGCATGAGGGGATGAAAGAGTGAGGGAGTGAGATGGTGAGGGAATGAAAGAGTGAGGGAGTGAGGGAATGAGAGAGTGAGGGAATGAGAGCGTGAGGGAGTGAGAGAGTGAGGGAGTGAGAGAATGAGAGAGTGAGGGAGTGAGGGAGTGAGAGAGTGAGGGAGTGAGGGAGTGAGAGAGTGAGGGAGTGAGAGAGTGAGGGAGTGAGGGAGTGAGAGAGTGAGGGAGTGAGAGAGTGAGGGAGTGAGGGAGTGAGAGAGTGAGAGAGTGAGGGAGTGAGGGAGTGAGAGAGTGAGGGAGTGAGAGAGTGAGGGAGTGAGAGAGGCTAAACAAAGGGATAAATGATTAAATCAACACTGGCGGCTCAAACGAGTCTGAAATCCTCCACATTATGGAATTGTTCATATTTATTTTCTGTAAATCTAAGTGTTTAATTTGTCTGTGCGCGACACAACAGCTTCATTGCTCTGGTCATTTTGTTCAAGTGGAAGACACGAGCATTAATTAAAGCACAATTATAAACATGTCCGAGTCGTTAAATCATCAGCGTGACAAGAACACTCCGAATCCATCAGTGTGAACGTTTCACTCCACTGCGGATGTACACCATGATGATGATGATGATGATGGAGTTCATCTGGGTGACAAAAACCTTCAATACTGCAGCAGTGTAACTGTGCACACACACACACATCATCATCACTATCATCATCATTACCATCATCATCACCATCATCATCACTATCATCATCATCTCCATCATCACCATCATCATCACTATCATCATCATCTCCATCATCACCATCATCATCACTATCATCATCATCTCCATCATTACCATCATCATCACCATCATCATCACCATCATCTTCATCATCACCACCATCATCACTATCATCTTCTTCACCACCATCATTATCTCACTATCATCATCATCATCATGATCTTCAAAGCTGCCACTGCTGGGCCCCTGAGCAAGGCCCCCACCCCTGAATTGGCCAGTTTATAAATGAGATAAATGTAAGTGGCTCTGGATATGGAGATCTGTCTTGTGCTGTAAATGTAAATGCTGGAACCAGTGGCAGCTGGTGCTAAAAAATTGGGGGAGCGGGGGGGGGGGGACTTCAGTTTCAGTCTCGCTTCAGGTGAAAGTGTTAGTAACGCAGGAGTGTAACAGACATGTGTCAGGTGAGTGTGTGTCAGGTGAGTGTGTGTCAGGTGAGTGTGTGTCAGGTGAGTGTGTGTCATTACTGCTCACACAAAATACTGAAAAGGTTACTGTTAAAGCATGCAGTAAATCTACTATGGATCAGTGAGTCTCTGGGTTCACTGTGGGTTTATTATCAGTAATGAGGTAATGAAGGTAATCATTAAACACACACACACACACACACACACACACACACACACACACATACACACAAGCTCCTTGATTCTTATCTTTTCTTCTTCTGAACGCCTTATGAGGGTATTTTTGTAAAGATAGAACCGAATTTTCTTTCATCTCAAGATATTTCGCTGGCTTCCACATGAATAGGTACCTGTCCGATAACTGACCATCTGCTGAGCGGTAAAGAAACTCGTTGAGAATGGTCCAATCACATGAGGTCAAACAATATAAACAATATCGATATGCTAATAAGAAAATTGGGCGGGTTTAAGGACAATTTGGAACAAGCCAATCAGAGCTCCGCCTCAAGTCACATGCTTTCCAAAAGTTTACAGACCTGCATACACACTCGTTTGCCCGGCGCCTCGTGCACACACACACACACACACACACACACACACACACACATGAACAAAATACAGTTTTGATTTTTTTCTTTTAAATAAATGATATGACAAACAGAGGAATAGTACGACTAAATGATTTTATTCATTCATTCATTCATTGTCTACCGGTTATCCGAACTATTCTCGGGTCACGGGGAGCCTATGCCTATTTCAGGTGTCATTGGGCATCAAGGCAGGATACACCCTGGACGGAGTGCCAACCCATCACAGGGTTAAATGATTTTATTTCGTTATTAAAATATATAATCATTGTTAACGTAGCATTCCATTGTCTGTACCGCTCATCCGATCTATCCTCGGGTCACGGGGAGCCTGTGCCTATCTCAGGATACACCCTGGACGGAGTGCCAAGCCATCGCAGGGCACACACACTCATTCACTCACTCATTCACACACTACGGGCAATTTAGAGACTCCAATCAGCCTAGAAGCGGCATTGGTGGCTCAGTGGTAGGTTGTTCGCCTATCATGCGGAAGGCCCGGGTTCGATTCCCAGCCAATTCCTCAACCCCAGCCACTGGATGCAGTGCCGGTCCCAAGCCCGGAAAAATGGGAGGGTTGCGGCATAAAACCCTTCCTGGTGTAAAACCTGTGCCAAGTTGTTGTGCGGACCAGTTGGTATGCTGTGGTGAACCCGAACAGGGAGCAGCCGAAAGCAACTTCAATCAGCCTAGAAGCATGTCTTTGGACTGTGGGAGGAAACCGGAGCACCCGGAGAAAACCCACCAAGCACAGGGAGAATATGCAAACTCCACACACACAGAGAGCGGGAACGTGCTAAGCACTAAAAGTAGCCGTGCCGCCTAAAGTATGCATTCTTCTCTGGCTAACTTTAAGGGGGCAGCGGCCCAGCGCCCCCACTGGCTGTAACTGATGAATGTGCTCTTATTTATTACGCTGATTTATTCATTTACTTTGAGTCTCACTGTTCCTTTTTTATGTTCTACTAAATCAGTTCCTCATTTCCTTTACAAATAAAATCAGAGCTGAATTCAGACAGATGGAGAACATTGGAGTAAAACACAGTGCAGCTTTCTTTTAGTTTTAGGCACTGCGACAGAAATGAAAACGCTCCGTGTGGAAAAACTACAGCCAGATGAAAAATGATGAAAAATGACATTGAGATCAAACCCGTGATAAACGTGGCAGTGTAGGACGGCTCGGGGAAATTTATTCCCATAAACGCATTAGCTTTAGACGGCTAATCTAAAGTGCCTGAACTCTCCAGTTCTCATAACATCCACTTTTTTCCTGACATTTTGAGAAATGCAATAACGAGGTAAGGGAATTTCCCAACAAACACAGCGAAATGTTCTCTGTGAAACAAGCCTGAGAGAAGAGTGTGTGATAAGTGCAGTGCAGTGTTTACCAGCTTGTCCTGTGAGTTTAGCTGTCAGAGCGTCTCGGTGTGATGGAGGACAAACCCAGACCCACATGCAGGAGAATCAATCACAATCCAACGCTCACTGAGAACCGGAATAAACAGCACCCTCTAATCTCTTCTCCTGACCAGAGTGCTGTCTAAAATATTTATCTAAAATATTATTCAAAGGATAGCTTTTTATACTTTATTATCAGGAATTGAATAAAAATAGATGAGGAGCATCTTTATTTATTCAATCATAAAAATGAAAGGGATTAATGAATACACAGATTGAAAACACTGCCATGTTTGGTGCTTAGTAACAGTGGATTTGGGGGCGGAGCTTGTGTTCATTCTCATAAACTAATCCCAATCCCAGCCAATAAAGTGGTGGCGAGACTGGACTCCACTGCAGAGATGCAAAGTGTGAGGTCTATTACTCTTCTGATGGAGAAGGCTTGTACTGTGTATGCAAACAGGCTACATTTATTATTATTATTATTGTTGTTGTTGTTCTTGCTACAGATACTTAATCATTGACAGCTTTCTCAGTCCTCTGTACGTGTGTGTGTGTGTGTGTGTGTGTGTGTGTGTGTGTGTGTGCATTTGAGAAGTGGTGGCCTTATTTAAACACTTTAAATCAGACTGTTGTCACAACACGTAATCCTCCTGCTTTAAGAGAGAAGGGGAAGGAAAAGAGGTGGATTGCGTTCACATTTGTTCCTGTCGATTAAACCAGAGCAGAAATAAGAGATAATAAAATACACACTGAAGCGTGCAGAAAACATCATTATAATTTAATCATCACACTGACTCGTACGCCTTTGATTTATTACGCCTCATAATTCATTAAGACTTATAATTCCAGGTTTAATTAAGAACATTGATCATGAGAATGAACAAAAGGAGGAAAAACCTCAGTCCTGAGGAACATTAGAGTTCATCCTCTCCTGTTTCTTCCCTTCAGTGAAAGTAAAGTCCCAAAGTCCAGTGTCGGAATCCGAGTCTGTTTTTATTGTGTTTGTTTTTATTCGTCTGATATTTCACATCATTCCTCAGCTCTTTCATTTGGGAATGAGAAAAGATAGAAACTGGAGAAACACTACAAACACCTGACCCAGGATCTCTGGTACCTGTACACCTGGAGGAGGAGGAAGTGATCACTAGATATGAAAGAATAAGAAGATCAGGAGTGTAGAGATACCAAGAAAAAACAAGGGAGAAAGAAACAAAAACATAGGATGAAGGGATGAGT
The DNA here is from genome assembly GCA_033459395.1 of Hemibagrus guttatus. NCBI lineage: Eukaryota > Metazoa > Chordata > Actinopteri > Siluriformes > Bagridae > Hemibagrus > Hemibagrus guttatus. The sequence continues at coordinate 18,802,690 of JAUCMX010000026.1, forward strand.
GCATCTCTCTCTCTCTCTCTCTCTCTCTCTCTCTCTCTCTCTGTCTATCTCTGCTGTGTGTTGGATGATGGAGTGATGGAGTATGGAGTGTATATATACTGTATTTATGTACACTGTGTATATATAATGTAAATACAGTGTATATACAGTACACACACACACACCTCATGTTCATCAGCACATCGAGAGCTCTGTGTGTGTGTGTGTGTTTGTGTGTGTGTTTGTGTGTGTGTGTGTGTGTGCATGTAGAATTGTATACAGAGAATCATCTCTCCAGTATCAGTGTCATCTACACTGTATTGCTCTGTGCTGTCTCACTCTACACTGTCTCGCTCTGTGTTGTCTCACTCTACACTGTCTTGCTCTGTGCTGTCTCTCTCTACACTGTCTCACTCTGTGCTGTCTCACTCTACACTGTTTCACTCTACACTATCTCACTCTGTACTGTCTCACTCTACACTGTCTCACTCTGTGCTGTCTCACTCTACACTTTCTTGCTCTACTATATCTTACTCTACACTGTCTTGTTTGCAACCATCTCACTCTACACTGTCTCACTCTAAACTGTTTCACTCTACACTGTCTCATTCTGCAACTGTCTCACTCTGTGCTGTCTCACTCAACACTGTCTCACTCTACACTGTCTCATTCTGCTAGTTGTCAGTTAATGGTTTAGTTAAGAGATCTGTTTGATGAATGATTTTTACTCTCTCTGTCTCTCTCTCGCTCTCTCTCGCTCTCTCTCTCTCTGTTTGTCAATACGCTCTATTTGTAGCTTTAGATTGCTCACTGGTCTATAATTAATTTGCTGCTATTGACATTCTGAGAACTAATTCAATTGTGGATAAATAGTGTGAGCCATGTGGATTATAAAAGTGGGAGCTGCAGTTCTCTCTCTCTCTCTCTCTCTCTCTCTCTCTCTCTCTGATTAAAACCCGTTCAGATGAAAGCTTCACTCGCTCACCGCTGATCCTCACTCGGTTTCTTCCTCGGGTGAACTTTGTGTCTCCAAAAACATCCATCATACCAACAGAAAAGGAAATAAACAAGATTAATCTCTATAATACTTATTTATTCAGATAATATTAAACACGTAAATCATACACAATTACACACACACACACACACACACACACACACACACACACACACACACACAGTGATAATTACACATTTACACAGCTACTGACTTCCTGCTCCACACATTTACTGTCCAAGTCTAATAAATCAGATTCAGGTGATGGAATGTGTTTTCCATTTATCATATGAATGATGTTTTTAATAAAACAACACAACCCCGCCCACAACCCCGCCCACAACCCCACCCACAAGCCTAACAGCATTCATCTCAACAGCTTGTTAACAGGATCTAAACTGTACTGCTTCTTGTCACTGGGGTGGAACCAGTCGTGTATCTGTTCTGTAGCTTTAGTGCTACTGTGAATGTAGAACCTTTATAAATAATTTAATGACCAGAACTGGACCATAAGGAGCACTCCTGGACCTTTCAGAAGCTTTTAGAATAAATCTTAAAGGTAAACTGCACATACCTGTTCAGATTAAAGGTCAGCGTTCACACTAAATGTT
>JAUCMX010000026.1:18809276-18819276 GCA_033459395.1 Hemibagrus guttatus
AAGTGATGGACCCTAAGAAGTCTTCTCAAGAGAGCGGGGACGCGAGGCGAGCGTTCTCCTACCTGATCACGGGTTCCACGGCAGTAGTGGGGGTCTACACCGCCAAAACGGCTGTCACGCAGTTCGTCTCGTCCATGAGCGCCTCCGCCGACGTCCTGGCCCTGTCCAAAATCGAGATCAAGCTGTCGGACATCCCCGAGGGCAAGAACATGACCTTTAAGTGGAGAGGGAAACCTCTGTTTGTTCGTCACCGGACCGAGAAAGAGATTGCCACAGAGACTGACGTGGACCTGTCTCAGCTGCGTGACCCTCAGCATGACCGAGACCGCGTCCAGAAGCCCACGTGGATCATCGTCATTGGTGTGTGCACTCACCTGGGCTGTGTTCCAATTGCCAACGCGGGTGATTTTGGAGGGTACTACTGTCCATGTCACGGCTCGCACTATGACTCCTCGGGCCGCATCAGGAAAGGTCCAGCTCCACTCAACCTGGAGGTTCCTTATTACGAGTTCTCTGATGAAGACACGGTGGTGGTGGGATAAAAACACCTGTGTGTGTGTGTGTGTGTGTGTGTGTCGCTGCTCTGTTGATGTGGTTGCTGTAAGTAATAAACATATTTTATTTCACTCACAGCCTGCTCACACTGGTTATTCTTATAAATGAAGCTCTGTGTTCTGCATGAGAACTTCATCATGTGCACACACACACCTGCTCTACACCTGTAAAAATAATAAAATGTAAATAAGACATTTGTTTCTGGCTCTGTGTATTGAATCTCTAGATTCATGTGATCTCAGTAACACACAGTGGATCCTCCTTCAGCAGGTCTGAGGCACGCTGTGAGCTCAAGGAGAGCCAGACCTGAGGAGAACCGGGCCAGAGGAGATCTGGACCGGTTCTCTATCAGGTTCCGTGTTTAGCTGGAATAGTAATCAGCCATGTCCTGATGACCGAATGAAGGCCACTGTTTCGTGTCATCCACAGATTTGTGAAGGAAGAGCTACTCCTGTCATATTATTAGGAACATTTATTTACACAGCATATTGCCATACCAGCTGAATGAACCTTTTTTGTGTGAACATTTAAATAATATCGAGCATCATATTTTGCAGTAAATCGTTTTAAAGTGACATCAGCAGCATGTTAAATGTGGAGTCCAGGAAACCGATGTAATACAATGGGTTTGCTGACTAGATTTATCACTTCTTATTGTCAGATTTCCTTCATTATCAGCACATTGTACCTGACTGTCCTGTGACAGACACCCTGATGACCTCAGCTGGACTGAAAAAGACTCCGTAAAAAAGAGAAGACTTTGATACTGAAGGTGATATTAATATGGAAACCGACCTGACATTGTATTGGACTTTATGGGATTAAATAATAGTATTTTATGGCATTCATGTGCAATGTGAAGTATTAAAGTGTACTTTACTCTGAAACACCAGCTGCACTAATAAAAAATGTCAACAGCACTCACCCTGCAGCAGGATAGATTCATTCAGTGCTTTTTTTCATTCAGCATCGTAGCTTTATTCCTAACGCTGTCCAATCCCCAGCAGCTTCAGAGATAAAAGGATCTGCTGTGTGTTTTCTTTATCCTTTATCCGAGCTACTTCAGTTTCTGCTTATAGATTTAAGCTTATATAACATCCATGTCCGGTCTTGGTGCTAGCTGTGTGTGAAATGGATTGACGAACCGCTGGATTAAACCGTGTGATGCTTGTGGACATGTGGTAGAGCATGATTTGCTCATGGAGTCAGATTTGGTACAACACCGAAAAGACTCGGGGTTTAATGAGTTAATTTGATTTTATCAGGTTTGTACATTTTCTATGAACCTTTAGGTGAAATTCTCAGAAGTGGGTCTAGATCTTCAGGTAGCTCGGGAGCGAGGTGTTGGTGACCCCTGATCTAGATCAAGGGTGGGTAGTTTATTTTCTCATATGAGGGGCCACATGAAAAACTGGGACTTTTGTTGAGGGCTAAACTTAATTATAAACATGATAAAAATGATATGGTTGTGATTAGACCACATGTTACTATAAGGCTATAAAAATGAGCAGGACAAATAGAATAAAAACTACATTAATTATATCTGAATTTCATTTTTGTTTTAATCTAACATACTGTTAAACCTCACAAAAACAACACTGAAAATGTTTTGAAGTATTTTAAAGACCAGCAATGAATTCACACAAATAAAAGTGCTTTTTAAGTTTTTCACTTCTTTTTCTCCGGTCTGTCTTGGGCTTGAACAAGTGACCAGAGGTCTGGTTAAATGATGTGGATGTGCCAAAGTAAAATCTATGAATGTAAAGACTCCAGTTTCTGTTCATTTCGGTCACTTTATCCTGCAGCCCTTTCAAAAGTCTGACATTTTTCCTGTCAGATTTGGAAAACCCTCCTATTGTAACACCTGTCACTTCTGTCCCGTTTCAGTGCCGCATGCATCTACCTCATGTGGGCTGTACAGGGACAGTCACAGGGCCGGATGTGACCCCGGGGCCATGAAATGCTCAGGTCTGCTCTAGATGTTGGATTATGTCTGTGGGGATGTGTGGTCATTCAGCTACAGGAGCATCAGTGAGATCAGACTCTGGTGTTGGTGAGGAGGAGAATAACGTGCTCAGTCATGTTACCATAGCAACCGTCGTTATTGAGTGTTCTGCACATTCCTGGAACAGAGCATTCACTGAAACGTCGTCGCATGTCCTGCAAAACCACGACTGTGAGGAAACACATCAGCATGCTGGAGTTTTTATTTAACAAATTCATTAATGAACTGTGTTAAAAATACACACCTGTTAACCTTTTAACCTTACACACCTGTTAGCCATTTAACCCTACACACCTGATTTATAATCCCACTCTCAGTGTTTATAATGATTTATAATCCCTCTCTCAGTGTTTATAATGATTTATAATCCCACTCTCAGTCTTTATAATGATTTATAATCCCACTCTCAGTGTTTATAATGATTTATAATCCCACTCTCAGTGTTTATAATGATTTATAATCCCACTCTCAGTCTTTATAATGATTTATAATCCCACTCTCAGTGTTTATAATGATTTATAATCCCACTCTCAGTGTTTATAATGATTTATAATCTCACTCTCAGTGTTTATAATGATTTATAATCCCACTCTCTGTGTTTATAATGATTTACGATCCCACTCTGTGTTTATAATGATTTATAATCCCACTCTCAGTGTTTATAATGATTTATAATCCCACTCTCAGTCTTTATAATGATTTATAATCCCACTCTCAGTGTTTATAATGATTTATAATCCCACTCTCAGTGTTTATGATGATTTATAATCCCACTTTCAGTGTTTATAATGATTTATAATCCCTCTCTCAGTGTTTATAATGATTTATAATCCCACTCTCTGTGTTTATAATGATTTATAATCCCACTTTCAGTGTTTATAATGATTTATAATCCCTCTCTCAGTGTTTATAATGATTTATAATCCCACTCTCAGTGTTTATAATGATTTATAATCCCACTCTCAGTCTTTATAATGATTTATAATCTCACTCTCAGTGTTTATAATGATTTATAATCCCACTCTCTGTGTTTATAATGATTTACGATCCCACTCTCAGTGTTTATAATGATTTATAATCCCACTCTCTGTGTTTATAATGATTTACGATCCCACTCTCAGTGTTTATAATGATTTATAATCCCACTCTCAGTGTTTATGATGATTTATAATCCCACTTTCAGTGTTTATAATGATTTATAATCCCTCTCTCAGTGTTTATAATGATTTATAATCCACTCTCAGTGTTTATAATGATTTATAATCCCACTCTCAGTGTTTATAATGATTTATAATCCCACTCTCTGTGTTTATAATGATTTATAATCCCACTCTCAGTGTTTATAATGATTTATAATCCCACTCTCTGTGTTTATAATGATTTATAATCCCACTCTCAGTGTTTATAATGATTTATAATCCCACTCTCTGTGTTTATAATGATTTATATTCCCACTCTCAGTGTTTATAATGATTTATAATCCACTTTCAGTGTTTATAATGATTCATAATCCCTCTCTCAGTGTTTATAATGATTTATAACCCCACTCTCAGTGTTTATAATGATTTATAATCCCACTTTCTGTGTTTATAATGATTTATAATCCCACTCTCAGTGTTTGTTTATAATGATTTATAATCCCACTCTCGGTGTTTATAATGATTTATAATCCCACTCTCAGTGTTTATAATGATTTATAATCCCACTCTCAGTGTTTATAATGATTTATAATCCCACTCTCAGTGTTTATAATGATTTATAATCCCACTCTCTGTGTTTATAATGATTTATAATCCCACTTTCAGTGTTTATAATGATCTATAACCCCACTCTCAGTGTTTATAATGATTTATAATCCCACTTTCTGTGTTTATAATGATTTATAATCCCACTCTCAGTGTTTATAATGATTTATAATCCCACTCTCAGTGTTTATAATGATTTATATTCCCACTCTCAGTGTTTATAATGATTTATAATCCACTTTCAGTGTTTATAATGATTCATAATCCCTCTCTCAGTGTTTATAATGATTTATAACCCCACTCTCAGTGTTTATAATGATTTATAATCCCACTTTCTGTGTTTATAATGATTTATAATCCCACTCTCAGTGTTTGTTTATAATGATTTATAATCCCACTCTCGGTGTTTATAATGATTTATAATCCCACTCTCAGTGTTTATAATGATTTATAATCCCACTCTCAGTGTTTATAATGATTTATAATCCCACTTTCTGTGTTTATAATGATTTATAATCCCACTCTCAGTGTTTATAATGATTTATAATCCCACTCTCAGTGTTTATAATGATTTATAATCCCACTCTCTGTGTTTATAATGATTTATAATCCCACTCTTTGTGTTTATAATGATTTACGATCCCACTCTCAGTGTTTATAATGATTTATAATCCCACTTTCAGTGTTTATAATGATTTATAATCCCACTCTCAGTGTTTATAATGATTTATAATCCACTCTCAGTGTTTATAATGATTTATAATCCCACTCTCAGTGTTTATAATGATTTATAATCCACTCTCAGTGTTTATAATGATTTACGATCCCACTCTCACTGTTTATAATGATTTATAATCCCACTCTCACTGTTTATAATGATTTATAATCCCACTCTCTGTGTTTATAATGATTTATAATCCACTCTCAATCTAGCCATGGGGGTCACAGTCCAGTGACTTCTGTGCCGGTCCCAAGCCCGGATAAATAGAGAGGGTTGCGTCAGGAAGGGCATCCGGCGTAAAACATTGCCAAATTTAACCATGTGAATCGTCAGTATGAATTTCATACCGGATCGGTCGAGGCCCGGGTTAACAACGACCGCCATCGGCGCCGTTGACCTACAGGGCGCCGGTGGAAATTGGGCTGCTGTTGGTGGAAGAAGTAGAGGAGGGAGGAGAGTGCGCAGACAGAGAGAGAAGAGGAAAGGTAAGAGTGTAGGACTGAGAATAGGAACTCTGAATGTTGGTACTATGACAGGGAAAGGTAGAGAGCTGGCTGATATGATGGAGAGAAGGAAGGTGGATATACTGTGTGTACAGGAGACCAGGTGGAAGGGTAGCAAGGCTCGTAGTATAGGAGCAGGATTCAAGCTGTTTTATTATGGTGTGGATAGTAAGAGAAATGGGGTAGGTGTGGTCCTGAAGGAGGAGTTTGTGAGGAATGTCCTGGAGGTGAAGAGAGTGTCAGACAGGGTGATGAGTCTGAGGTTAGAGATTGAAGGGGTGATGTTGAATGTTGTTAGTGGTTATGCCCCACAGGTAGGTTGTGAGTTAGAGGAGAAAGAGAGATTCTGGAGTGAATTAGATGAGGTGATGGAGAGTATTCCCACGGGTGAGAGAGTGGTGATAGGAGCGGATTTTAATGGACATGTTGGTGAGGGGAACACAGGTGATGAGGAGGTGATGGGCAAGTTTGGAGTTAAGGAAAGGAACCTAGAAGGACAGATGGTAGTGGACGTTGCTAAGAGGATGGACATGGCTGTGGTTAACACTTATTTTCAGAAGAGGGAGGAGCATAGAGTGACTTACCTTTCCTCTTCTCTCTCTGTCTGCGCACTCTCCTCCCTCCTCTACTTCTTCCACCGACAGTAGCCCAATTTCCACCGGCGCCCTGTGGGTCAACGGCGCCAATGGCGGTCGTTGTTAACCCGGGCCTCGATCGATCCGGTATGAAATTCAGAGTACTGACGATTCACATGGTTAAATTTGGCAATGTTTTACGCCGGATGCCCTTCCTGACGCAACCCTCTCTATTTATCCGGGCTTGGGACCGGCACAGAAGTCACTGGACTGTGACCCCCATGGCTAGATTAGCCCTGACTCCACACTAATGACCAATTTGTCCAGCTTTATCTCTATCTGTGCAGCTCTGTCTCTGCAGGGTTCACTCTCTCACCTTGTGTACACACTTGTCTCTCGCCCACGGTGATGAAGGTGTGTATTATGAACAGGATTGAGGTTAGGACACACCGTCGCTGACTGTAAATCTGTTGTAGATTGCTTTGATATGGCCGTAATGGCAGCTCGGATGCAGCCAGGAGACCTCTGACTTTCTGTCTGTCTGATATAAATCAAGCAGAGTGACGGATCTGCGTTTCCGACACGTGAGAATTCTCTCAGAGACGTTTATTTTTTAACGAGGATAATCTGTTTGTTTTTGTGAGAGTGTGAGACAACATGACCATCAGCTCAATCACCATGGAGACACAACGTCTGACAGTCTGACCGTCTAACTGTATTTAATCACCACATCAACCCTCAGTCATCAAACCATCACACACATACACAAACATAGACACACACACACACACACATATACACACACACACACACACACACATATACACACACATATAAACACACACACATATATACACACACATACACACACACACACACACATATATATACACACACACATACACACCAAGTGTGTCCACAGCTGCAACATGATCCGGACTCTGACATTCAGGTGAAGGGACGAAGACTTTCCTGTTACATCACTCAGGTCCTGAGATTTGCAGCAGAGGTGTGTGTGTTTCTTCTACAAGCTCCAGGTGATGTGATGAGTTTGCGTGATAAAATGGTTCTGAAGGTTGGTTCTAAAGGTTGGTTCTGATGGTTGGGGGTTCTGTGCTGCTGCTTGTTATTAGAATTCAGTCTGAATTCTCACAGGTTGGTGTTTTCCTGCTCTTGTAGCTCCTCCTGTGTTCTGTTTGTTCTCGGCTCTCGGAACTTCATTCCTTCGGGTTCTGAACTGGTTCTGTTCCTCAGTCTGTGTTAGGATGCAGATCTACAGGACGATGTTTGTGTCACATCCTGCACTCATCCTGGTTCCTTCTCCATGCCTTCCTTCTGCACTTCACTCTCTTTCACTCAGATCGTTTCTGCACTTTATTTCCTCTCCATTCTGTTTCCATGGATTTTTTTTTTTAAGATTTCCACTTTTAACTCCTGATCTAATCTTCCTCCTCTTTCAGTGATGGATTTAATCTCACTTTAATAACCTAAAATCATGATCATTAGTATCATTAAATTATTAAAACTTTTCAGAATAGCTGACGCTGATAACAGAAGGATGTTTTTCATCACGAGTCTGATTCGTTTCATGACAAAAATGTTTTTAGAAATATCTGTCACCAATTTAACCCAAAATATATATAAAATATTTCAAACAGTTTATTTTCAATATTTAAGTAAAGCACCTTATTCTTTTGTAAAATTAAATAAGAAAAAATCTAATTTGAAACATTTTAATGTAGAAAATAAAAATACATGACATAAAGTAGTTTGTGATAATCAAATGTCCTTTTCCATAAAATACATTCCTGAACAAGAAAAGAGAATTTTGATTATTTAGTAGTAAACAGATTTTTTTTATAAGTCTGAAACACACAGGAAGTTGTACAAGGCCACGTGTTCAGGTATTTTTCCCCTCAAAGAAAATGACAGGATGAAAAATGTTCTGCAGAAAAAGAACATCTTCAGGGCAGAGTGTGCAAAAGATTCAGAGTGTAAACAACTTTTTATCATCGACAATTAAAAACACGGCCCAATAAATCACCGGCACAAACCTGGCACCTGAATTAATGACTCAATGTGTGTGTGTGTGTGTGTGTGTGTGTCTCCATCTTTTCATCCCTCCACATTCACAGTTGCTTGATTCTGTATTTTATTAGAAGGTGAAAGTGAAAGAGCTGAAATGATGAAGCTGTTTAAAGAGAACAACAGATAAACAGACGTCTTTCCTCCATCTGTCAGAGTAAATCATCTAAAATTCTATTTCTGTAATAAATATTTAAACGTTGTGATTGGACAGTAGGACATTTATTTTCCTGCAGCTCTGGAAAGAGGTTTTCACACAATATGTATATGATATATAGAATATGTATAATTAATGATGTGTTTATATGTTTATTCATTTATACTTCAACCCAAAAATGAAAATTAAAATGAACGTGAGCAACATTTTGAGCTTAAATTAGAACAGTTAATTTCTTGCAAAATCTTCTGCAGAACAGAAGAACCTACAACAGGTATGTAACCCGGTTCCCTGAGAAAAGAATGAGACGCTGCATCACAGCTGACGCTAGGGGAACACTTCTATGTGGAAGTTGTGTCTGAAGCTCTGTGTGAAATCACGCCGATTTATCGGCTCGGGTAGGTCATGTGACGAAACGGCATGTGCCAGTAAGACCATAAAAGAGCATCTATGTCACATTACTCAGCTTCTATTGGTCTAAAAGAAGTGTGAGTGGACTCCTGGGGTGTGGCTTGTGAAGCAGCATCTCGTTCCGTTCTCAGTCATGGCTGACGCTATGGGAATGGCAATACCAACGAGCCAGGAGTAGAGCATCATTAGCCCTGTAAGACCCAGGACACAGGAGCGGGGTCCAGGTCCAGGTTATAGAACCTGATAAGGTTGTGTGCGGAGAGGACCAACCTGCCGCAACACAAACATTCTGGGGGAAACGCCCCTAGCCAGACTGCTGGACAAGGCGATACACCTAGTGGAGTGAGCTGTAATACCTAGAGGTGAAGCCACACAGCACATCTCATAGGCCTAGGAGATACCTACCACTACCCAGCACAAGGTGCTGCTTGGAGACCGGATTGCAGTCTCTCCTGCTCTGAGGTGAAGGCTGACTTCATTGGCTCTGAGGGGGTTCATAGAAGCCCCTCCAGGACCACTGAGAGGTCCCAGGAGGGGAGACACGGTCTACAGGAAAGCCTCAGGCATGTGGCACTGGGCAGGAGGTGAGAGACCAGAGAACAAGCACGTGACCCGCAGCAACGGCTGCCACATATACCTCAGTGTAGTGATAGGACCTCAGAGAGGTGTGTCTGCAGGAACTCTAGCACCGTACAACATAGCCTCCACAACCTCAATGGAGATACTTGAGTCTAGGAGCTGGTCGCCCGCAGGGGCCACACCAAGAAGTTCTAAATCACAGGGGAAGGGCAGAGAATTGGCCCCTGTGTCTGAGAGAGGAGGTTCCTCCTGACGAGAATCTCCCAAGGAGCATCGTCCAGAAAGGAAATTAGGTCCACAAGCCAGACTCAGGTGGGCCAATGAAAAATGAAGAGCCTCAGCTATATTTGCATCATGGTTGAGCTCATCTGGGAGGAAGGCATCGGTTGGTAGAGACTGTATTGTAGGTTTGTGGTCAGTGATGGTCTGGATGCCTTTCCACATGCGATGTGGAGATGTGTCTGATCTCTGATGTGTCTGATGCAGTTGTGAGATCCTGATGTGTCTGATGCAGTTGTGAGATCCTGATGTGTCTGATGCAGATGTGAGATCCTGATGTGTCTGATGCAGATGTGAGATCCTGATGTGTCTGATGCAGTTGTGAGATCCTGATGTGTCTGATGCAGCTGTGAGATCCTGATGTGTCTGATGCAGCTGTGAGATC
>JAUCMX010000026.1:18829276-18839276 GCA_033459395.1 Hemibagrus guttatus
GAAGGGAAAAGCCAAAAGAAGAAGATTCAGAATTATTTATAAAAAGTCAAAAAATTGCATAATTGAGAAGTATTCATATTCTTTTAACAAACTTCTCTGAGGACTGTGTTTAGTTTTCTTGACCCTCACAGTAAATATGATAAACAGCTATGCCTGTGTCCAGTTTGTGTCCAGCTGCATGCTTCCACCTTAAATATTTCTGACTTTGGAGAGCGACCACAGGTCCAGTATCAGATGAAGACCATGAAACTGCCCATGAAGCTACTAGATGAAGTTGTTAAAAAGTTAAAAGACAAAGAGGATTAAAAAACATTGTGAAATTGTTATAACTACATGTAAAAATGTGGCACAAAACTCTACCAAGATCAGACCTAACCTGGTGCTCAGGGAAGAAGGGCAGCTGTGTCCAAGAGTCCAGATACAGCAGTGTGAAGTGGATTCAGGGGTCACTGCCAGAGTCTGTACAGAACTCAACATCTTCCTCAGCGCTCCATCCTCAGCGGGACAGAGAGAAGAAGGATGTCACTTCTGAAAAAGATCTTGTGGTGCGATGAGATTAAAGTGTAAAGCTAAAGCACAATGACATCACTCCTGTGAGGAAGCATGAGGGTGGAGACATCGTGCTCTGGGTTTACTGTTCAGCTGGAGCAACTTGGAAAACATTGTCACAGGACACATAGATGATGCCAAATACATGTGCATTGTTGAGAAGAACCTGTTCAAGACAGCCAGAAATCTACATTTAAGGTGAAAATCTATGTTCCAACAAGACAATAAACTGTGTTCTGGAATGAATAAAAGTGCAGACTGTGATACGGAGGCCGAGAAGAGCAGAACACGATAACAGATCCAAAAACACGAGGACGAATCAGACAGAGCGGAAAAGCTAGGTGTGTGAATGGAATTCTTCCCTCTGATTGGACGAGACATCTGTCACTCAGGATAAACAGGAAGTAGGAAGTTGTGTATCTAACTTTATTTCTTGTACATGTGTGGAGTTCTGCCTTCACTTTAAAACATTTTTCATTCGATAATGCAACTTTAAATCTTTTAAAGAAAATAACAAACATATATTTATCTTTATAAGAAAATGTTCATTCTGCGCTACTTTGAGGAAGGACGTTCATACGGCGTGATGTTGGATATACTGATAGCGTATCATGGCGTAAAGATTAGTTTGCGATCTCTAAAAACACACCTGAAGAACGCAGGAATGTTGGGAAGACCAAACTATTCCAGATTAAACGATGTAAGGAGCGCTATAAGAGCAGAGCTGTGTTCATACACACACCAATCCACTTTCTACTGCTGCAGCCTGCTGGACTTCCTGTATATCCTGAGTGACCCATGTCTCGTCCAATCAGAGGGAAGAATTCCATTCGCACACTATACCTACCTGCGGATTCACACTGAAGGGGTGAATACTCAGGGTGTTAAGTGTTTCATTTTCATATCTGAAGACATTTAAATGTTTCTCCAGAGTCACTCGTGAGTCTCTTCTTATTTGATCTTCATTCTGATGGTGCACTTCAGCAAACAGAGAAATACTTCCTGGAGACAGTGTATATAACAACTCCATAAGCGTTTTCGGGAACTTCACATGACCGTTCTGCTCAGTGCTCAATTTTTATTGATGAAGGAACTTTGGAATCTAGATTTTCAACACGTTCAGTGTAGTGGAGACTCTGAATGAACCTGAATACACACTACACATCTGCTCTAAATGACTACAGAGTACACACTTGAAGAATCAGGTCACAGTGTGTGGTTAGAGACACAGCCCGTGTGTGTGTGTGTGTGTGTGTGTGTGTGTGTGTGTGTTGGGATTCAGAGGCAGTTAAACTCTGTGCGACCCCACACTCTCTGCAGATGAATCAGGTTTAATTTCACTGTCTCTGCAGGAGTGTGGTTGCGTCCCTGTGACAGATTAGTGCTCAATGACCTGCTCAATAATGGATGACGGAGGACGCACCGGTATCCATCATCAGCGCCATTTCCTTTTCCTCTCTGATGTTTCTCTGTGTAATGAATGGCGATTCTAACTAGCAGCAAATCTATTAGCGACCTACATTACACCGAATTAACTCACCATGGCATGATGGACACAGAGACAGAGTGGGGTCGGCCGTCCACCACAGACAGTCAGACAGAGTTTAATCTGAATTCTCACGATGGGATTTAATTACAGAACTCACAGAGCTGCAGAGTGGACTCTAAACTGGTCTTGAGAGAGACAGACAGAGAGGGGGGGTGGTGGATACAGACTGATGGAAAGTGAGGGAGTGGTGGTGTAAACCTGACCAGACTAATCTTAACAACATTACAATGTGATTACTGTCTCTATCTAACCTTCTGTCTGTCTCCTGATGTCTCTTCAAATCAAGTCATTTTATCATCACTGCATTCGTCATTCGACTGTATCGCTCTGGTTTCAGGGGATTAAATATATTTGATTTAATCAGAAGCTGACACCAACATTCCTCCTCTCCATTGTGTGTGTGTGTGTGTGTGTGTGTGTGTGTGTGTGTGTGTGAGAGAGAGAGAGTGAGAGAGAGAGTGTTTCTGTGTGTGTGTGTATGACTAGTGTTAAAGTTAGTTCTATAGTTCAATGACAGTGACATTTTATATATATATATATATATATACATTGTTATGGGGTTATATTATTTGTGTAGGCTGCTGTGAAAAAATAAATGTAGTGATTATCATGTATGTATTGTCTAGTTTGCAGGCCAGAATAAAACACGTTATTGTGGTCAGTTTAAGACGTGGGAGCTGTTTAGCCGCAGCATCCCTAACCTTTACAGTCCAACTCTCTGGTGTTTCAAGAGCAGCAGTCTCCATGATTATGACTGCGTATATTATAAAGCATGGCAGGAATCAGCCAAGAAGAACATATTGAACCAAACATTGGGAAGGATTGTGTCCAAACAACACAACTACTGCATCAAAAGTGAGAGCAGAACTTAACATCCACTTTAAAGATCCTGTTTCCTCAAAATAGTTCACAGAACCCTTCACAAAGCCACCATCCATGGAGGAGTTGCAGTTGCTAAAGCATTAATCACAGACACTAATGTAAAACTGCGAAAAAGATGGTGTCATGGTCATAAAACCTGGACAAGACTGGAAACAAGTGATATGATCTGAATCATCTACATTATTCCCAATAGCAGGTCCAGTTTATGCATGGAGAACCTCCGAGGAAGCATACAGCTTGGACTGTCTGGTTCCATCTGTCAAACATGGGGGTGGATCTGTGAAGATTTGGGTGGTCATATCTCGGTATTCTGATGGCTCCATCATTAGCCTACATGGTCGTGTTTTTAAGTGATCAGGTGTCTCCTATGGTCTAAATGTTGTTTCCAAACATTGATGACATTTTCCAAAATGATAATGCACTCATATGCTCAGCCAGAACAGTTCAGTCTTGTTTTGAGGAACACCAGCATGAGGTTCTCTGATGCACACTCTCAGAAACAACTAGAACTCTAGTGTGGATGGTGTTAAATTAATCCTGCATGTCCTCCCAGGTGTTTAAACATCTTAAAATAAGTTAATGTCCAGTGAGCTTCTCCAGTGAGTGTCCATCTGAGTTTATACACCGGTCAGCCATAACACTGTGATCAGTGCCAGGTTTATGGGTGGGATATATTAGGCAGCAAGTGAACATTTTGTCCTCAAAGTTGATGTGTTAGAAGCAGGAAAAATGGACAAGCGTAAGGATTTGAGCGAGTTTGATGAAGGGTCAAATTGTGATGGCTAGACCACTGGATCAGAACATCTCCAAAACTGCAGCTCTTGTGGGGTGTTCCCGGTCTGCAGTGGTCAGTATCTATCAAAAGTGCTCCAAGGAAGGAACAGTGGTGACCCGGAGACAGGGTCATGGACGGTCAAGGCTCATTGATGCACGTGGGGAGAGAAGGCTGGCCCGTGTGATCCGATTCAACAGACGAGCTACTGTTGCTCAAATTGCTGAAGAGGTTAATGCTGGTTCTGATAGAAAGGGGTCAGAATACACAGTGCAGGACGGGTCAGGACTGTTTTGGCAGCAAAAGGGGGACCAACACAATATTAAGCAGGTGGTCATAATGTTATACCTGGTCAGTGTATTTGGCTCTTCCTCCATATGGAGAGTGACCTGTTATTTTCACTATAAATTAGAATTGAAAATGACCAAACAAAAACAGATTTCATTAGAAACTCATCAGTCTATACATGTGGAGAGAAAGGAAGGTTATTCTCTACGAGATTTAACCAAGAAATTAAGGACAATCTATTACAAAAAACTCTAAATTGTCACTTTAAATTCTACCTGATGGTGTTTTTTGTTCCCTGAGAGCGAGCAGAAAAGATTTTTGAATGAAGTTTTTGAATCACAGTAATGTCCAGTAGCTAAAAGTAACTCAGATTTCATTAGTAAACGAGGTCACACAGCCATTACTGCATTTCCCTTTATGCTCTATTGACTGGTCACTTCCACCCTGTTTCACTTCACTATTGAGCAGACTTGTTGAACAGCTCTGTGGGCAGATTTGTCCATTACAGATTGATTGTGTGTTTATTTGTGTATAGTCTGAGTGTGGTGTGTCTCTGTCCTGCTGTAAGCGTTAATGTGTAATTAAAAGCCGCAGGTGACTGATGGGAAAATGGACTCAGAACCATTTTAATTAGCCATAAACGCATTAAGCTAAGAGACTGTGGTGCTAAATCACACGGTGATGCTGAACCCATGCCAAAGATATAGTGCAGGAAATGCATTAGTGACACGATACTACTGATTACAATGAGAGAATTAATGTCACCTTCTAATCAACAGGAAATAAAGCCAGGACAACAACACAAGTGTTTATTTGCATTAATAAATACAAATATTTATATACACAATAAAATATGTACACAGTATGATATACTACAATTCTGTGTACAGAGACAAGAGAGAGAGAGAGAGAAATAGAGAGAGAGAGATGACTGTGTGTGTGTAATGGACAAAACAGAAATAACACTTTACACTCCACTTACTAACTGGAAGATCTGGAAACCACAGAGTCCTTGTCCAATGTCACCAATGAAAAGGTCTCTCATTAAATCTCCTAAACATCACTGCCCCATGTATGCAGGGGCAAATTCTCTGGCAGTGTATTATCATGTGCAACAGGCCGTGTATACAGCCGAGCTTTAATGTTGAACTCTTCAGCTCTTACATGTTCATCTGCCCCAGGAAATGTCCTGACTGCTTTTCCAGTTAACCAGAGGATAGCTGGGGTCAACCAACACGTCCAGCTTTGGGTCCAGCTGCGTGGCATTTATGTCATCAGGTTAGGCATGTATTGTCACAACGCTTGACCAGAAGTGATCAGTGAGGACTTCATCTGTATTGTCCTACGAGCAATTCTATACACCTGTTCTGAGGCACCAGAGAAAATATAAATGTGTTTGTAATATGGGTTTGTCCATGTCTGCTGAAGCACCATAGAAATCTACCTCCAAACAGGGTGGGAAGCTTGTTTTAACCTGCTGGCAACATGGTGCTGTCCCAGTCTCTTTGTCTGTGCCATAGTTTCTGGATCAGGATTTTGCCATCTGTGGTGAAAGGGAAAATAAATCCTGGTGGTCATAATGGCTTGCTGTCATCTTTTAAATGTGCTGCATAGTGGATAGTTCTCACATCCACTAACACCATCTGTGAAGATTATGTTCTTTAGGCAGTTGTATTTTCAAAAGCATCTTTCTACCATAGACCTGAGGGCAAAAACTGGCTTGGAATTGTCAATAGCATGATGCTGTAAGGCATAGATGGCACAGCAGTGGCTACAGGTTGTTCCAGAGACATGCACTCACCAGTCATTATTTCTAAAAGCGTTCTTAGTTTCAAGGTCTTCCAAGGCAAAGTGGAGGAGGTGTTTTTCTTCAGGCAGTAGGTACACATGATGAAACCATTTATATTACCATTAAGTCCATCCTTACTGTGACATTATGCTCTCTGAAATGAAACAGAACTCCTAAAAGGGAAGGGCCTAGTAGGTCCAGAGAGGACAGAGGTGTTCAGGGCTACAGGTTTGTTCTTGCAGGTGTTCAGGCCTACAAGAGTTCTGGGCCTTGTGTTTAAAGGAGCAGTTGAACACCACACAGTTTTTGCCATTGTCTTGAATCATGTAATGGGAAATGATTCTCTGTCAGTGGTCACAGAGTCTATGGTAGGTTCAACCACATCTTCATTGCACATAGCTAGGTTCACAGGATCTTTAGCAATCAGTAGCTCTCTAGTTCTCAGGATGGGTATAACAGAGACTTCTGAGGCATGGAAGTGAGCCTTCCATAGCAGTGGTGTGGCATAGTGGCCTACTCCTTCATCCACCTGTGGGAACATTTTTTAGATGTATATGAGTTTGTGCAAAAGGAGAAGGCATGAATTAACAGTAACATCCTTAGTATTGCAAGTCTTATCAGAAACAGATAGAGTCTGCACCGCAGCGTCCACTGTAACTCCTCTAAAGTTAGAGTCAAGGTCAGGCTGTCCGCTCAGAGCAGTGTTAGATCTGTGAGACACCTGCAGCTGAAGTCTGGGAGAATTGGTGTATTGTTGAAGCACACTGATAAAGGTTTGGGGAAAATCAACTCCAGGTCAAAGCTAAAACATTTCATTCAAAATGTATACATTAGCTATAAGCTTAGAATAATGAACATGGAAAAGGGGCGGTGACTCTGACATACCCATGATGTCTTCTCAACATGAAAATTCTTCACACTGCGAAATGTTTAAAAAAAAACCTCAACATAATTATAGAGATAAGACACCCAGTTTATATAAGTTTTATATTAAAGCTGAATGGGAAATTAATGTAAAATTAGAGTATATAGGAAAGGTGCAAACTTTCCACAAAATTAAAATAGGTGGAGTGTTCTGACTTGAGGAGATAGGCTGATGTGATCATGTGTGATAAGAAACATAGATCTAGACACTGAGCTTGGAAGCCGAAGTTTGTGGGGTTGATGAGATGTTCCATGTGATTTGTCATTTGTACTCAGCACTGACTATAATAAACCTGATCTCTGGTCTGAAGTATTTGGCTTTTGCTTATTTAGTTTAAGTCTGCTCGACTGGCTGAACATGTCTAGTCAAAGTCATGATTGGAGCCAGATACATTAGCTTCAGGAGAGCCTCAATTATTCTATTGTAATTCTATTATTATTATTATTATTATTATTATTATTATTATTATTATTGTTGTTGTTGTTGTTGTTGTTATTATTATTGTTGTTTTTGTTGTTTTGTTGTTGTTATTATTATTATTATTATTAACATCAAAACAATCTGTTTTTTTTATCAGCTTGCAAAATTCTCCTGACATTCTGGAAAAGCTCTTTTTGGGTTATGAACGAAGTGTATTGGAATTGCTGAAGCTGGACCTGATGCTGTATAAGGTGTGTTGGGTTTTGTAGCACAACCTAGTCTAGTTTAGATTGCTGCTAGACCTGCAGTTGGGCTGAGATATGCAGGCTCGATGAGTGTGATCAGTTGGGGACGATCTCCCCCTATGATTAGTTTACCCTAATTCTATATAATTTTATCATCATCTCCTCTCAGGGGTTTGATCTGCTCCATGAAGGACTGTGGCAGGTTTGGACTTGTGCACCTGATCATGTCTGCATCATTCTACACCTCTGCTCCTTCCTTTGACTCAGATCCTCACAGTCTTAGCATCAGGATTCAAATCACTACTAGATTCAGGAAAGTGTAGACTGGACAAGGCTGATGGGACAGTTACAGTCTGCATGATGCACAGTTTAGTGAGTAGATAGGCTACATGTGACCCACACTGAAATGCAAGGTCACTTTTGGGACCTTATGTCCTCAGAAGACCCACCTATCAAAACTAGCTTAATCTCCATGCTAAAGATTAGGTATTGCTAAATACTGCTATTTTAGTTAAGACCAGCTGAAGATGTGTCAGCAAATGAGGAAATGAGTCAACATTAGCCATGCCTCTTTAAACTTTAGGCTATCTAGAAGGACCTGATACTTAAAGAGCTCAATTGCATGGTCAGGAAGCAGATTGCCGAGGGATGTCTTTAAATGAAAAAAACTTGCTGCTGTCTCAGGTGTTGTGAATTTGGTTCTAGGGAATGGCACTGGACTTTTTTTATGCTGTGGTTGTGGAATTAGTAAAGTGCACTGTTCTTGTACCTTCAGATTCTACCTACTTTTGTGCTTGTAAGGACCACCCACTGGCCCAATGATGGAATCCAGTGGTGTGGGTGGAGGGATCTCGGGTTCTACCTTTCCTTTGCGCTTCTAGAAGAATTTGCATAATTTATTAGAATTTGTTTTCAGTCTTTAACCTCTGTGTTAATTATTATCTGACTCCAATTAATAATTAATATAATATAATCTGATGCTGATCACAATTTGGAGGGTCTGACTATTCTTAATTTAATAAACAGATAGAAAACTAAAATGATTGAACATAACTCCATTTAAATTTAAACCTAGGTTTCTCTTTATAAGTTCAAGTTTCGGTTTGTTCTATTTTAATTTTAAAACCGAGGCATTCTCCATTCCAGTTTAAGTTCACACCCAAAGATTAAAGAGGTTTGTAATAATGATTTTCCACAGGCTCAGAATAAGTCAAAATGAACAGTTTTATTTTGCCAGGCAGGTTACACTTAAATCAATCTATTCAATTAGAAAATACAAAACACACTAACAATTAAAATGATCAGCATAGTATGAAAAACACAAGTTACAGAATCAAAGTCATACCGGCAATAGAGACACACAGTAATAGTGTGGGAAGTTCTGAATGCAGATGCTTCCCTGAGTCCTTTGCCAATGCACCCTATATACCCAAGAGAGACGAAGGGTCGTAAAATCTATGGGTCAACTAAAGACCTGGTTTTGACGGGGTTGTAAAGACACATCTGGATCAGAGATTGATTGTGATCTGTGTTTTTAGTTTTGGGACCCAGAGATAACACTAAGTAAGTGTTGTAAAAGACATAGCTCGAATTGTTATCCTGTGACCTGAGGGGGGGGGTGAATAAGGTCATAAGGACATATCTCCAACAGGAGTACAGACTATGTGTAAACTTTAGTACACTCTGATTTGGAAATTAGACTTTTTCACCAATCGCACCATGACCTTTAGAATGACATTAGACATCAATCACATCATATAGTAAGTATATCATCATTTTTTTTCAATATTCTTGAGATTAGAACCTGAAGGGAATGGGGAAGAGAATGTACATTAGGGTGAACCCTTCTTGATAAGATCCAGAAGATAGTTCCACCATTGAATTGTTTTATGATACACTCTCCAGAACACCCCAAAGCCCCCAAAGTTTCTTTTCTTTGATTGAAGATAAAACTTCATCACACCCAGTATTAATACTTTTGCCAGCCACATTATAACCATCTGAGTTTTATGCTTGAACCTCTACAAGTGAAATGTCACCCTGTTGTAGTAAGAGCTCTTCCTCTTCATCGTGTTCATTCTGCAGTGACTCGGCCCCCTGTCTGTCAGTCATCCAGGAATACGGGGTTCTCTCTTCAAAACTGAAATGTGTGAAGTGGAGAAGGAAGATTTAAAGAGCTTGTATGTCCCTCTGCTTTTATGTGGCTCCTCTTCCATGTGAATGCTGTTGGGTTGGTTATAATTTAACAGTGGGTTACAAAGGATTCTGTACTGTCTCTGAGATCGGCTGGAGGCAGGGTTGTGCATGGCAGGGACAGACTCTGGAAGGAAGGTTGCTCTGACCGGGGGTTCTGTGTCTGTGGTGAGCACAATGAAACACATCTCAGTCTGGTCTTCATATAAACAAAGTTACACAACTCTACAGCAAACACAGAGAGTTTTAGCAGTGTCAGTGCCTTGGCTCTTATATCAAAATGTTAAATATCTGAAATGTTAAAAACACAGAAAGAGAGGGAAAAGAAGATTTGAGTACAGACAGAATCGAGCAGGACGTATATTAGGTCAGATCAGAGATGGTGCTG
>JAUCMX010000026.1:18841776-18906776 GCA_033459395.1 Hemibagrus guttatus
TTTAAGTGTCTCAGGAAGAGGTAGGTCTTCACTCAGCATTTGAAGACGGTCAGTGGCTCGGCTGTACAGACTCCACTAGCTCGGTGCCAGAACAGAGAAGAGACTAGATGTAGACCTACCTCTTACTCTGAGAAATGATAGACCACTCGAGCAGCGCTAGCGGATCTGAGGGAGCATGTAGTGTGAGCAGTAACGAGAGCTTTGAGGTCAGATGGTGCTGGTCCATTTGAATCTGATGCAGCTACTGGAAGCCAGTGGAGGAGCAGCAGTGGGGTGGTGTGGGAGAACTTAGGCGGTTGAAAACAAGTCACAGAACTGCATTTGGATCATTTGCAGTTGTCAATTGCATTCAGAGGTAGACCTGCCAGTAGAGCACTGCAGTAGTCCAGTCTGTAAATGACCAAAGATGGAACAAGCACCTGAGCAGCCTGTGTGGATAGAAATGGTCGTCACTTTAAGCCTTTTGTATCAAACTGTATAATGAAGACTTGAGTGCAAACTCTTCTTAGGTACTTCTTGTCCAAGGTCGCTTTTTGAAGGTTCCAAAATCCAGAAATTCAAGCAGCTCAGCTTTGTTTGTTGGCTTCTGAACATCCGTCTTCCTCTTGATCAATTCCAGAGGTTTTTCAGTGGGTTTCAGGGCTGGAGATTGGGCTGGAGATGACAGAGTCCTGATGTGGTGGTCCTCCATCCACACCTTGATTGACCTGGCTGTGTGGCATGGAGCATTGAGTGGCACAGAGTAGGGGAACGTTGTCATAGCAGAAGGAAGCAAGTTTCCACCCAGGACATCCTTATACCTGGCTTGATTCATGTGTCCTTCTCAAAGACGAATGTCCCCGATTCCAGCCTTGCTGAAGCACCCACAGATTATCACTGATCCTCCACAGTGTCCATTTTCCTTTGCCTTCTTAGTTTATGTACAATCTGTTTTTATTCACCAGCTTTGGCAGGAATATGACACTGATTAATAATCATTTCACAATTGATCCTCATCTACACATCACATAGAAAAATGGACTTCTCACCACAAGTGATGTACATGTCCACTGTTGAAGTCCTCAGAGACAGGACACTCCAGCCTGTTAGTTCTTGACTTCATATATGTGGCTTAAGTAAAAGGCATGTTGTTGTTTAGCTTTGGTTTTATTAAGCTCCAGTCTGCCACTCTGTAATCAAGTTGCTCTCCAGGTTGACAGAGAGGTACTTAACCTTCATATCATTAAGTTTAGAGGTTCTCCCACCTCTCACTGGTGATGGTTTTAGCTCTGCAGCACGATTAGGTGAGCAGTGTGTCCTTCTTCTGCACTGCACACTCTTCCTGTCTGTTTCCTGATGGATGGTGTGGGCTGGATGAAACATCCAGATCATACTCCTTATGTGAATGTTTTGAACATCACCCACAAATTGTGGGCCATTATTCAGCACTACTACCTTTGAGCTGCTAAACTGGCCAAATGTTTTTACATTAACATTTACAGCATTTGGCAGATGCTCTCATCCAGAGCGATGAAGTGCTTTGATTTTTCTATCATTGAATACATTGATACTGGTTCACTAGGCCACAGACTAAAAATACCACGAGGCTAAATACTCCTGTTGAGAATGAATACAGCAAGACACACAGACAAACAACAGTTATTATTATTATTATTATTTAAAATTATTTTACTGAGTTGCCAAAAGTCATGCAGTTGCATTTTGGATATTTTGCAGAGGTTGAATGCCTTCAGAGGTAGACCTGCAAGTAGAGAGCTGCAGTAGCCCAGTCTTGAAATGACCAGAGACTGAACAAACACCTGAGTAGCCTGTGTGGATAGAAATGGCTGATCCCTCTGATGTACAAAAGAAACTGACATGAGGGTGTGACATTAGCATCATGGGAGGAAAAGGACAGTTGATTGTCCATGGTTACCTCAAGGTTGCAAGCAGTGGCTGAAGGGGAGATCATGGAGTTGTTCAGAGATATTGTAAGGTCCTGGGCTGGGGATGGATCACCTGGGATAACCAGCAGTTCAGTTTTGCTGTGATTGAGTTTCAGCTGATGAACCATCATCCATGATGATAAGTTGGGTGTCATCACTGTGTGGTATGAGAACCCATATGAGGAATATAACTTCAACAAGAGAGTGAGTATAAACGGGAGAAAAGGAGAGGACCAAGTACTGAGCCTTGTGGGGACACCAGTGGAGAATCTGCGTGGAGCAGATGTCCATCCCTTCCATGTTACAAGATATGAGCGACCATCCATGCAGGAAGCAAACCATTTTAATGCTGCTCCATAAATTTCAAGACTCCTGATGACTCTTGTGGACAAGAGAGTCTTGTGGTTGACCGTGTCAAACACTGCCCAAAAGGTCGAGGAGGATGGGGAGAGATGACAGCATGTATCTGATCTAGCAGCATGTAGTTTCTCAGTGACGAACAGAAGAGCAGTCTCTGTGGAGTGTGCTGCTTTGAAGCCAAACTGGTTGGGGTCATGGAGGTTGTTCTGTAAGAGATAGTCCGACAGCTGATTATAAACAACAAGTTCAAGAATTTTAGAAAGAAAGGAGAGAAGTCTATGGTTGCTGATGTCTGAGGGATCTAGTGCAGGTTTCATCAGGATGGGAATAACCCTTGTTCTTTTGAAGGTAGTTGGTACATGACCAGATGCTTTTAAACCATTGATGATTGTATTGATGAAGGGCAGGAGGTCTTGTAAGATGGTCTGGAGCCTTGTGGGTAGGTGGGAAGATTACAGGACAGGGTGACCTCTAGGATCTCATCTTATGGTTGAGAAGTGTGACAGTGAAGGAGTTGGGGAATCCAAGCTGTGTAATGTAGGGGCAGTCAGAGCATGACTATTTCTCATGAGTCTCTGGCACCTGATTGGCTCTTTATTTTAATCTGTGCTGTTTATCATGGGATAGCATGGTTTGTAGTGTGTAATGGTACGAAGCAATACATTCCACTCAAGTATTTACTGAAGCCTTCACACACCCAAACACCAAGACAATTTTTTCATGCCTACTTTCAGAGCTTCAAAGACCTGTAAGTCCTCCCTTGCAGTGTTCGACTAATCTCCTGCCTATAGCTGCTGTTGGATAACATCAATGATTATTCTGCATCATAGAACGTGAGTAGCAGTGAGGAACTTCACGCACTGGAAGGTTGTGTGTAGTTGTCTGTGCATGAACCTCTTTTCAGTTCATGCGAGTTTGTGGCTGTGAATGTTTAGCTATCACTTTCCCTTTCTTGTGGTCAGGTATAGCTTTCCCTTTCTTGTGGTCAGGTACAGCACTCTGGGCTTCTCACTTATCTAAACTGCTTCTGACACAAGAACTTGAGTTGAATCTTAATGAAGTTTTAGGCTCTTTACTTTAGAACACACAATAGAAAGTTCCAGAAGTATCATCATGCACAAGATCTCCTTCTTAGACTCCCAAACCATCCACCTAACAACATGGTGTAACATGAATGGCTTGTATTCTACAGTTACAGTAAACACGATTATTCATGGATTTGGATTTGATGACAGAAAGATGGAAAGATTAGGACTTTATAAAACTTCTGCAATTAATTTGTGTGTGTTCAGTTAGCTCTCTCTCTCTCTCTCTCTCTCTCTCTCTCTCTCTCTCTCTCTCTCTCTCTGTGTCTCCCTCTCTCTCTCTCTCTCTCTCTCTCTCTCTCTCTCTCTCTCTCTCTCTCTCTCTCTCTGTGTCTCCCTCTCTCTCTCTCTCTCTCTCTCTCTCTCTCTCTCTCCTCTCTCTCTCTCTCACCAAAGTGCAATTTTCTTCCGTGTAATATATCGGATTATTATTATTTTTATTATTTATTTATTTTTCTTGTGTGTGCGTGTGTGCGTGCAAAAAATAACTGTGTGTGTGTGTGTGCGTGTGTGTGCGTGTGTGTGTGCAAAAAATAACTGTGTGTGTGTGTGTGTGTGTGTGTGTGTGTGTGTGTGTGTTGTGTGTGCAAAAAATAACTGTGTGTGTATGTGCGTGTGTGTGTGTGTGTGTGTGTGTGTGTGCAGTTGTGTGTGTGTGTGTCTGTGTGTTCGTGCGTGAGCAGGTGTGTGTGTGTGTGAGCAGCGTGTCGGTGAAGCATGGTCATGGTGGATCCGAGCGCGACGCTGTGTGAGGGGTTTGACTTCCCGGGCACGGTGTGTGTATAGTGTGTGTATAGTGTGTGTATAGTGTGTGTGCAGGTGTGTGTATAGTGTGTGCGGCGAGTGTAGAAGAGTTTTGTGTTGCAGTCGGTAACGTGGTGGGACATGAGAACATTGTCTCTGCCTCAAGAATGAACAGTGCTATTGTGGTGTTCCTGAATGATGTGGAGAAAGTGAGGAAACTGACCCAGAATGGAATAGTGGGCAATAATGAGATGATATTGGTTTCTCCCCTCAGTTCCCCAGATAAGAAAGTCATGTTGTGTAATGTCCCTCCTTTTATTTCTGACGAGGCGATCGGTAAGGAGCTGTCTCAGTATGGGCGACTGGTCTCCCCCATTAAGAAAATCCCCCTTGGCTGTAAGTCCCCACTGGTGAAACACTTGGTTTCATTTAGAAGAATGGTGTTTATGGTGTTTAAAGAAGGTGTCGGTGAGCTACACGTTGTTCAATTCACTGTAGATGGCTTCGACTACAACGTCTTTGTTTCTTCTGATACAGACATTAAGTGTTTTAAATGTGGTCAAACTGGACATCTTGCTCGGGCCTGCCTTGAGAAGCAGAGTGACCCTGGTGTTTCTGAGCGACCGGGGTGGGACACGGCCGAGCCGGCCAGGGTCTTTCCCCCCCTGTGGCTGCGGTCTGGCTGGCTGCCAAGGGCTCCAGACCTGACAGAGAGTGAGCCCCAAGCCCAGCCTACAGTCCAGAAGCCCACTGAAGCTACGCCAGCCCCGGAAAAGCCACGCACGGCTCGACCGGACCGGAAGAAGTCGTGGTCTACTGAGAAAAGCTCAGTGGGTTCTGGAGCAGTGCTGGAGCCACCTGCGCTGACAGAGGCAGGCACGGAGGTGCAGGGCAACCGCATGGAAACACCGGACACTACACCAGTGCAGGGGGATGGGGGAGACGTGGACATGGCGGATGAGCCCGTTTTTAAAGTACCAAATAAAAGGAAAAAACAAGGTAAGGGACAAGGGAAAAAGCAGGCTAGAAAAGAGACGAAGGTGGAGGAAGGAGACTCGGGCAGTGATGACCGCATCTCAGACTCAGGTTTAACTTTCGATTCTCAAGAGGAACAGATTCATGTCGTTTATAGTGCAGAGGACATTAAAGAGTTTTTAAGGAACACCAAATGGCAGAAGAATGTCGCATTAGAAGAGTTTTTCCCGGACCGCAAACAGTTCATTCATGATGTTAAGTTCTTCAAAAAAGAAGGAACTTTTATCGATGGGGAAATTTTCTGTCTGAAGAAACTGATAATGAGAGTGAATAGGGAAAACTCTGACCATGAGTACTGTGCGGTTTTTTTTATGTTAGAGTGGTGTTTACCCTCTATTTGGTTTTATTTATTTTATTTTATTTTATTTTATTTTAGTTTAAATATTAATGGAGCAAGCAGAATAAGAGAGCTAAACTCTATGGACTTTTAAAACAGAAGCACATTGATGTTGTCATGCTGCAGGAAACCCACAGTGATATCAGCAATGCTGCTGATTGGGTGAAGGAGTGGGATGGGTTGGTGATTTTAAGCCATAACACATCACTCAGTGGTGGAGTCGCCTTGCTCTTTGCTCGCAATTTTATCCCTTGTTCTTATTCAGCTGAAGAGATTTTAACTGGGAGGCTTTTAAAAGTGAAAGCTTTTTATGAGAATGAGGTTTTAGTGTTTATCTGTGTGTACACTCCCACCAGTGCAGTGGAGAGGATGAGGTTTTTAGACACATTGAGCAATGTTATTGCTGACTGCGACACAGCAGATATTTTAATTCTGGGTGGAGATTTTAACTGTACTACGGATGATTTGGATCAGAACCACGCAGAACCTCACGTGGCTTCCCGTAAGCGTCTGTGGGAGGTGATGGGGGCCCCACAAGTTAAGTGACATATGGAGAACTTTTAATAAGAACAAGAGACGGTACACGCGGGCCCATGCCATAGACAACTCACTCTCCCTGGCGAGACTAGATCGCTTTTATGGTTTTAAACACCAGCTAACGCTTTTTACACAGTGTTTTATTGTTCCAGTAAGTATCTCTGACCATAGCATGGTCCAGTGTACTATCACAAAAGAGAACGTTAAACCTAGGAGCGCCTACTGGCATTTTAACACTGCACTTTTAGAAGACGCTAATTTTAGAGAGTCTTTTATTTATTTATGGAATTGTTTTAAATCAGAGAAGGCAGCTTTTAGCTCACTTCAGCTGTGGTGGGATGTGACTAAAAAACAAATCAAAAGTTTTTGTCAACAGTACACTCTCAACATCACAAGAGACATTGTTAGATCTCTGAAAGCTCTGGAGATAGAAATAGTGGAACTCCAGCGTTCGGAGGCCACCGGAGATCGAGGACATATCAAAGCCCTCAAAAGTAAAAAAGCCAAAATGAACGACCTGTTAGACATTACAGCACAGGGGGCGCTGGTCCGCTCACGCTTTAAAAGCGTAGCCGAGATGGACGCTCCTTCCCAAATTCTTTTTTAATTTTGAGCAAAAGAATGGACAGAAAAGATTCATACATGCTGTGCGAACAGAATCAGGGGATCTCTTATCTGAGCCCACTGAAATTCACAAGCAGACAGTAAGCTTTTACTCAAAGCTGTACAACAGTGAGTGGTCAGGGGCACAAGTGGTGGAGGGCAGCTTCCTCGTGGGCCTGCCAAAGCTCTCTGAGCGAGCGGGCCCGAGAGTTGGACAGGGAGCTGTCGCTGGAGGAGCTTCATGAGGCTCTCCAGAGGATGGAGAATGGATGGGCGTCAGGTATAGACGGTCTCCCGGCTGAGTTTTACAAGGCTTTCTGGGGTGTCATAGGGCAGGACATGCTGGATGTCCTATGGGACAGTATACGGAGAGGTGAGCTCCCATTGAGCTGCAGGAGGGCCATCCTGACCCTGCTGCCGAAAAAAGGGAGACCTGACACACCTGAAGAACTGGCGCCCCCTCTCACTACTGTGCACTGACTGCAAGCTGCTCTCAAAAGCATTAGCCTCGAGACTGAGTAAGGTAATGGAGCGGCTCATTCACCAGGACCAGACGTACTGTGTGCCTGATAGGTCCATATTCGATAACGTGTATTTTATTCGTGACATTTTGGATGTCTCCAGGCTATTGGGCTTAAAGACTGGTCTGATTTTCCTAGATCAGGAAAAGGCTTTTGACCGGGTTGAGCATGAATATTTGTGGAAGTTGCTGGAAGCCTTTGGGTTCAACCCAGGTTTTGTACTGTGAAATTGATTGTGTATTGAAGGTTAATGGTGGTTTATGTGCTCCTTTTAAAGTGTTGAGAGGTATCAGGCAGGGCTGTGCTTTGTCAGGCATGCTCTACACATTAACGATTGAACCTCTTTTAAATAAACTCAGAAGTCATCTTTCTGGTTTTAAAGTTCCACACACTAATGCCTCTATCTGTCTGTCAGCGTATGCAGATGACCTGGTAGTAATGATAGACTCACAGAAAGACTTGAATGTTTCAACTGACATTTTAAATGACTTTCAGGTTTTATCTTTTGCAAAAGTCAACTGGGCGAAAAGTGAAGACATTTTAGTTGAGGAGTGGGGAAGAGAGCGACCTACACTACCCGGGGGTCTAGTGTGGAAAAAAGATGGTTTTAAATACTTGGGTGTCTATCTGGGGAATAATGAGTTTTTAAAAAAAAACTGGGAAGGCACTGTAGAGCATGTGAAAGGCAGACTGAGCAGGTGGGAAACGGCCAGTCCCAAAAATGTCCTACAGGGGGCGAACGCTGGTCATCAACAACCTAGCCACGTCGTTCCTCTGGCACAAGCTGGCATGTGTGGATCCGCTGCCAAACCTGCTGGCAAGCATCCAGACCCTGCTGGTGGACTTTTTCTGGGGCGGTCTACACTGGATTCCTCAGAGCGTCCTGCACCTGCCCAAAGAAGAAGGGGGACAGGGGGTGGTCCAGTTAGCCAGCAGAACTGCAGCTTTCTGCCTCCAGTTCCTCCAGAGACTCCTCACTGGTCCCAAAGACATAATATGGAGACCAGTAGCCCATGGACTTTTACACAAGGTCAGAGGACTGGGGCTAGACCGAACTTTGTTTTTAATGGATACCAAAACGCTGGACGTTTCTGGATTACTGTGGACTTTTTAAAATCTGGAACTGTTTTAGAAAATGAAACAAGGGCTGTGGAATGCTGCACTGGCTACGTAGTAGCCCCTGATTCATGGCGGACGTCTGGACATCTCCAGAGTGGACGCACTGTATAAACCACCATTAACCAAAAGAGCTGCCGACCTCCAATGGAGGATTTTACACTGTATTATCTCTGTGAACTCTTTTTTCTCTGTTTTAAACCCTGATGTTGTACATGACTGTCCGTTCTGTTCACAGAGAGAAACTGTTCTTCATGCTTTTATTCACTGCTCCAGGTTACAGTCACTGTGTGTGTTTTTACGGAGCATTTTAAGGTCTTTTAATGTTGATTTTACTGTTCAGTATTTTATTCTTGGTGTTAAATATGCCAAGAGACACAGGTTCAGGTGCCAACTGATCAATTTTATTTTTGGTCAGGCAAAAATGGCAATTTACCTGAGCCGAAAAAAACAAAGTTGCACAAAACACAGACTGTGATGTAAAAAGGGTTTTCTCCAGACTGGTTACATCAAGAATTTTAATTGATTTTAATTTTTATAAGAGTATGAATGATTGGCTGATGTTTGAGACAGTGTGGTGTTGTGAGAAAGCTCTGTGCTCTGTTGAGGAAGGAGAGATCTGCTTTGCACCAGAGCTTAACTAATCCTCACTACTTTTAACTATCCACTGCTACACTTAACCTAATGTATTGAAATGTTTTTAATATTTATTTATTTATTTATTTATTTATTTATTGAGTCACCATGATTTATATATGATGTGACTTGTTTAAATAAAGGACTGTAAAAGTCTCTCTCTCTCTCTCTCTCTCTCTGTCTCTCACACACACACACACACACACTTGATACACTGTGTGTGTGTGTGTGTGTGTGTGTGTGTGTGTGTGTGTGTGTGTGTGTGCGGATCGATGAGAAGCCTCTCATTATTAATGAAGATCAAGCTTCAATCAGTGTAATGATGATGCACTTACAATAACAGACACACCACGGAAACAGACAGAAAGAGTCAGACAGACAGATACAGAAGGAGAGAGACAGATAGAAAGAGACAAAGACAGACAAATATAGTAAACGTGTGTGTGTTCTATATATTCTTCATATTCTTTAATTATTGCCAATAAAATTTACATTTACATTTTACATTTCTGGCATTTGGCAGATGCTCTTATCCAGAGCGACGTACAAAAGTGCTTTAGTTCTCAGTCACTGAACACATTAACACTGGTTCAATAGGACACACACTTGGGATAGCATTAACCTAAACTGAGTTGGATTTTTTATTTTTATTTTTTTTTTAAACTTTGCAACATAATACATAAACAGGGAAAAATAGGAGCTAGTGTAAGTACTTCAGGAAGAGGTAGGTCTTCAGTTGCTGTTTGAAGACGGTCAGAGACTCGGGGAATACCTAGGGGAAGTTCGTTCCACCACCTCGGTGCCAGAACAGAGAAGAGTCTAGATGTATACCTACCTTTTTCCCTGAGAGATGGTGGGACCAGTCGAGCAGTGCTAGTGGATCTGAGGGAGCGAGGTGCAGTGCCAGGAGTGACGAGAGCTTTGAGGTAAGATGGCGCTGGTCCATTCTTGGCTTTGTAGGCAAGCATTAGTGTTTTGAATCTAATGCGTGCAGCTACCGGAGCCAGTAGAGGGAACGCAGCAGTGGGGTGGTGTGGGAGAACTTGGGCAGGTTGAAAACAAGTGGTGCAGCTGCATTTTGGATCATTTGCAGTGGACGAGTTGTGTTCAGAAGTAGACCTGCCAGAAGAGAGTTGCAGTAGTCCAATCTCGAAATGACCAGAGACTGAACAAGCACCTGAGTAGCCTGTGTGGATAGAAATGGCCGAATACTTCTGATGTTGTACAGAAGAAACCAACATGAGCGTGTCACATTAGTGACATGGGAGGAAAAGGACAGTTGATTGTCCATGGTTACCCCAAGGTTGCGAGCAGTGGCTGAAGGGGAAGTCATCAATAAATCTACTGGTTTTCACTAAACGTTCAGGATGGAGCTCACAGTCCCCGACCAAGTGAACTAGCCCGAAGATGTCAAAGTGAAAGTCAAAGAAGCTTTATTGTCACTTCAACCATAAATAGCTGATGCAGTACACAGTGAAATGAAACAACATTCCTCCTGGACCAGAGGTGCTACACAGAACAAAAACAAAGTACAAAGTGACGCGGACAAACATGGCTAAACTATACATAACAAGGTGCCGAAAAACTAAACATACAACATACAAAGTGCAAAGAATGACGAGACAGTGCAGACAAACAAGACACCTAAGACACATAACTCTGACTGTGTGAAAATAAAAAAGTGTTATACAGTGTGTGCAAAAGTAAACAGGTTTAGGGACAGTGAGTGTTAGCAGCAGAAAAATGGTTATATAGATAAAAAGATATATAGATAAACAGATACACAGTTAAAGTGTTTTTAAATCCCAAATATATTGAAGTGATGTGAAATTTCTCCGACACATGTAAACAAGATCCAGTGTGTGTGTGTGTGTGTGTGTGTGTGTGTGTGTGTATGCATGTGTGTGTGTATATACAGGTGCATCTCAATAAATTAGAATGTCGTGGAAACGTTCATTTATTTCAGTAATTCAACTCAAATTGTGAAACTCGTGTATTAAATAAATTCAGTGCACACAGACTGAAGTAGTTTAAGTCTTTGGTTCTTTTAATTGTGATGATTTTGGCTCACATTTAACAAAAACCCACCAATTCACTCTCTCAACAAATTAGAATATGGTGACATGCCAATCAGCTAATCAACTCAAAACACCTGCAAAGGTTTCCTGAGCCTTCAAAATGGTCTCTCAGTTTGGTTCACTAGGCTACACAATCATGGGGAAGACTGCTGACCTGACAGTTGTCCAGAAGACAATCATTGACACCCTTCACAAGGAGGGTAAGCCACAAACATTCATTGCCAAAGAAGCTGGCTGTTCACAGAGTGCTGTATCCAAGCATGTTAACAGGAAGTTGAGTGGAAGGAAAAAGTGTGGAAGAAAAAGATGCACAACCAACCGAGAGAACTGCAGCCTTATGAGGATTGTCAAGCAAAATCCATTCAAGAATTTGAGTGAACTTCACAAGGAATGGACTGAGGCTGGGGTCAAGGCATCAAGAGCCACCACACACAGACGTGTCAAGGAATTTGGCTAGTTGTCATATTCCTCTTGTTAAGCCACTCCTGAACCACAGACGACGTCAGAGGCGTCTTACCTGGGCTAAGGAGAAGAAGAACTGGACTGTTGCCCAGTGGTCCAAAGTCCTCTTTTCAGATGAGAACAAGTTTTGTATTTCATTTGGAAACCAAGGTCCTAGAGTCTGGAGGAAGGGTGGAGAAGCTCATAGTCCAAGTTGCTTGAAGTCCAGTGTTAAGTTTCCACAGTCTGTGATGATTTGGGGTGCAATGTCATCTGCTGGTGTTGGTCCATTGTGTTTTTTGAAAACCAAAGTCACTGCACCCGTTTACCAAGAAATGTTGGAGCACTTCATGCTTCCTTCTGCTGACCAGCTTTTTGAAGATGCTGATTTCATTTTCCAGCAGGATTTGGCACTGCCCACACTGCCAAAAGCACCAAAAGTGGGTTAAATGACCATGGTGTTGGTGTGCTTGACTGGCCAGCAAACTCACCAGACCTGAACCCCGTAGAGAATCTGTGGTGTATTGTCAAGAGAAAAATGAGAAACAAGAGACCAAAAAAAAAAAAAATGCAGATGAGCTGAAGGCCACTGTCAAAGAAACCTGGGCTTCCATACCACCTCAGCAGTGCCACAAACTGATCACCTCCATGCCACGCCCAATTGAGGCAGTAATTAAAGCAAAAGGAGCCCCTACCAAGTATTGAGTACATGTACAGTAAATGAATATACTTTCCAGAAGGCCAACAATTCACTAAAAATGTTTTTTTATTGGTCTTATGAAGTATTCTAATTAGTTGAGAGAGTGAATTGGTGGGTTTTTGTTAAATGTGAGCCAAAATCATCACAATTAAAAGAACCAAAGACTTAAACTACTTCAGTCTGTGTGCATTGAATTTATTTAATACACGAGTTTCACAATTTGAGTTGAATTACTGAAATAAATGAACTTTTCCACGACATTCTAATTTATTGAGATGCACCTGTATGTGTGTGTCCGTGTTCAACTCAGTTCAGTTCTCTGTTGAGACACCTGATTGCCTGAGTGAAGAAACTGTTACACAGTCTGGTTGTGTGGGTCCGAATGCTTTGGTACCTCTTTCCAGACAGCAGGAGGGTGAAGAGTGTGTGTGAGGGGTGTGTGGGGTTGTCCACAATGTTGTTGGCTTTGCGGATGCAGTGTGTGGTGTAAATGTATGTAATAGAGTGAAGAGAGACTCCAATGATCTTCTCAGCTGTCCTCACTGTCCGCTCCAGGGTCTTGCGATCCGAGACGGTGCAATTCCCAAACCAGGCAGTGATGCAGCTGCTCAGGATGCTCTTGACAACCTCCATGTTGGACTCGTTGATGTTCAGTGGAGAATGGTCACTCTGTGCTCTCCTGAAGTCAACAACCATCTCTTTAATTTTCTCAACATTCAGAGACAGGTTGTTGGCTTTACACCAGGCTGTTAGCCTCTGCACCTCCTCTCTGTATGCTGACTCGTCGTTGTTTCTGATGAGACCCACCATGGTCGTGTCATCAGCGAACTTAATGATGTGGTTGGAGCTGTGCATTGCTTCACAGTCGTGAGTCAGCAGACTGAACAGCAGTGGACTGAGCAGCTCCAGTGTTCAGTGTGGTGGTGCTGGAGATGCTGTTCCCAATCCAGACTGACTGAGGTCTCCAAGTCAGAAAGTCCAAGATCTAGCTGCAGAGGGAGATATTGATGCCCAGAAGACTTCTCGGTCATGTGCTGAGGATTGATTGTGTTGAATGCTGAACTGAAGTCAATGAACAGCATTTGTACGTATGTGTCTTTATTGTCCAGGTGTGTAAGGGCCAGATGAAGGGTTGTGATGATGGCATCATCCGTGGAGCGATTTGGACGATACGCAAACTGCAAGGGGTCTAGTGAGGGTGGCAGCAGGTTTTTGATGTGCCTCATGACGAGCCTCTCGAAGCACTTCATGATGATGGGTGTGGGTGCAACGGGACAATGGTCATAGAGACAGGACACTGAAGACTTCTTCGGCATGGACTTTGAGTCAGTCACGTCATCAATGCACTTGCTGATGTACCTAGCCACTGATGACGTATATTCCTCCAAATCTGTGGTATCCCCGTTGGTTGCAGCCTCCCTGAACATGTTCCAGTCAGTGCATTCAAAACAGTCCTGAAGAGCAGAGATGGCTCCTGCTGGTCAGGTTTTCACCTGTTTCAGAACCAGTTTAGAGCGTCTGACAAGTGGTCTGTATGTTGGAATCAACATAACAGAGATGTGGTCTGAGTAGCCGAGATGGGGGCGGGGCTCCGCACGATATGCGCCGGGAATGTTTGTATAAACATGATCCAGCATGTTCACTCCTCTGGTTGCAAAGTCCACATACTGATGGAATTTAGAGACAATAGACTTGAGATTTGCGTGATTGGAATCTCCGGCAATAAATAATAAACAATCCGTCGGGGTGAGCATTCTGCAGCTCACTAATAGCTCCGTAGAGCTAACACAGGGCCTCTTTAACATTAGCGCTGGGGGGAATGTACACTTCGACAATGAATACGGTGAATTCCCATGTTAAGTAAAAAGGTCTGCATCTGCAACAGACTGTTTTGACAGCAGAAAGGATCTGTTACGGCCGGTAGTGTCCGGCAGGATATAACAGACCCAGACGCGAATCTTAACATGGAACGGGGTTTATTAACATAAAACAGGAAACAGGAAACAGAACCGCGACACTACATCAGCCTACACACGAACGAGGACTAGCAACTAAAGCAGACAAAGACAGGACTATAAATAGAGAACATAATCAGGAAACATTGGGAACAGGTGAACATCAATCAACACACATTAGGTTAGGGCAGGGCTTAACTGACACATGGCCAATGTAAACAAAAACAGACATGACATGACAACCCCTACTGAGAGCCCCCTAGTGGTCCAACCTCAGCCCTGCTACCCGTAACAGGATCATTGGTGTACACCTGCCCAACCTTCAGGACTTGTACAGAGTCTAGAGTGAAGAAACGGGCAGGTAACATTATCACAGACCCCTCTCACCCCGGCCACAACCTGTTTGCACTCCCTTCAGGAAGATGCTACAGATCTCTGTGCACTAGAACATCTAAGCACAAAAAGAGTTTTTTCCCCCATGCCATCTCCAGCTTAAACAGCTAATACAGGGATCATTACCTGTGTTCTGTAATTAATTTCTGTAATGCATTCTCCATCTCTAATTACTGCCTCTTTCTCAAGTACTATGTAAATACATATGCATATCTCTTTTATTTATACAGCAGTGTATAGAGTGTATAATGCACAAATCTGCACATAATTCCTTTGTTCCAGATACACATTATTATTATTTATTGTTAAGCCTTCATTTAAATGTTTACTGTTCTCATGCCAGATATGTATGTATGTATGTATGTATGTATGTACCAAGAGCACCTTAAAAACCACAACAAATTCCTTGTGTGTCTGCACACACTTGGCGAATAAAGCTGATTCTGATTCTGATTCTGAAACTCCACTAGGGATGAACAGTAACTAGAAACAAGCACAGAGTTCTTGCACCATTCCGCGTTGATGTAAACACATAAGCCACCTCCGCGTGTCTTACCGCACAGAGCAGCATTTCTGTCAGCATGAAACGCAGTTAGCCCGTCTAGCTGAATGGCGGCATCCGGAACGCTGTCTCTGAGCCACATCTCAGCCAAAAACAAAAATGCAGCAGTCTCTTTACCCACGCCATGTAGTTCACTGGAGTCAGATGTAGTCCAGTTTATTTTCCAGGGAGCACACATTGGACAGAAGTATGGAGGGGAGTGTCGGCCAGCTAGGGTTTGTTTTTAGCCTAGCATGGACACCCGCCCCCTTGCCTCGCTTCTGCTTTCTCGCGCACTGCTTCCATCGACTCCTTTCCCGGCCACCGGCATCGGGCAGCACCGAGGACTTGGGGCCTGGTCTCCGCAGCAAGCCGAGATCATGAAGCTTTTCCAGTAGTTCATCATGCACGTTGGCTGGTGCATGATTTCCAAACTTTAGCAGTGTCTGGCAGTCGTACACATGAACACCGTTGTATCCGGTGTCCATACACCATGGTAGTCGGGCAATATGAGGACAATAGTATCATTTTTGTTCTGGAGTGGCTGTTGCGTGCTGCTGCCACGCCACCATCTTGGAGGATGTGTATCTGATCGAGACCCTGAAGCTCTTCTACAAGTGTCTCTGGACAAGGATGTCCACTATGATCTCTGTGTTTTCTAGCATTTGTCTTACAGCTTGTCTTACTGTACTAATAACATGTTTTAAACCTTAACCACAGAATGTTTTCAGTAAAAGTCATTATTTCAGCTGCAGTGTAGAATGCAGTGTTGCAGATTCAGGCTGAAATAAAAGAGATTAAATGTTTCCAGCAGTACATTTCCTCCAGAGCACCGCTGTCACTTCACATCATCGTCTCCGCCATCATGAAAAAGCATACAGAGGATCTGTTTTAATCTCTCAAATTATACCATTGTTCTCCTCTGACTTGGGTCTCCATGATTTTTTTCTGCTGACCACGTCCAGTTACAGTACTTATACAGATCAATTCACACAGAGACAATTAAACACAACTAATTACACACTCACACTTAAGTGGATTGAAGAAAGTGACTGCCAATATGAGTGACTGCTGAGAGACAGACAGGGAGAGACAGACAGAGAAGGAGAGACAGACAGAAAGAGGCATACAGGGAGACAAAAAGAGAGAAACAGACAGGGAGAGACAGACAGAGAGAGACAGACAGGGAGAGACATACAGAGAGAGACAGATAAGTAGAGAAAAAGACAGATTTTCCCTGTCCAGAAGACCCACCCCTTGCCTGCTGTCTTCAAATCCCTTCCACAGAACATCTGACAGTGATGGTTAAAGCCATCTTGAGAAAAAACACTAGATTTTTCAGACATCAGGAACGACCTACAGTTCTTTCCTTTCTTTCTAAAATTCTTGATTGATCAGTTCTCACTCTGTCTCACCCTACATTACTCCAAAGATCATGACCACACTGGTTTGCTTGTTTACCTGGAGGGATGGTGACGAGGTGCTGTATACAGACTCTCCACTGCTGTCTAGCCAAGGTCAGTGGTTCAGGTTCAGATTCCTCTTCTGTTCTAAACCTGCTCTCTCAGTGAGGTCATATCCTCTATACCTGCTCTCTCAGTGAGGTCATATCCTCTATACCTGCTCTCTCGGTGAGGTCACATCCTTTATACCTGCTCTCTCGGTGAGGTCACATCCTTTATACCTGCTCTCTCGGTGAGGTCACATCCTCTATACCTGCTCTCTCAGTGAGGTCATATCCTCTATACCTGCTCTCTCAGTGAGGTCATATCCTCTGAAATATCCTCCCCATGTAAAATATGATCTGCTGTATGTTGATCTAATCTGTGAAACAGCAGAAACAAATAAAAGCATATAAATGAAAAAAGTGGCTCAGCTGAGGCATGCCTGCTCTCTAAAGGCACAACAGTAGTGAAGAATAAATATATGTACTGATATACAGACTAAATATATAAATATATACAGTATATGTACAGTATGTATATATGTATGAATGTACAGAATATGTATGACTATACAGAATGTTTATGAACATACATATATATATATACACAATGTGATCACATCACCATTTTTTTCTCAGAAAATATATTTCTGTAGGTGCTATTGACATGAAATTTTCACCAGATGTTGGTAACAACCCCTGCAAAGTCAAAGTCAAAATCAAAGAAGCTTTATTGTCACTTCAACCATATATAGCTGATGCAGTACACGGTGAAATGAAACCATGTTCCTCCTGGACCAGAGGTGCTACACAGAACAAAAACAGAATACAGGGTGATGCGGACAAACATGAAGTTAAACTAAGCTGCAGAATTATTTTTAAAACTAAACATACAACATAAGTGCAGGGAATGACAAGACAGTGCAGACGAACAAGACACATAACACCCACTGTGTGCAAAAGAAAAAGAACGGTGTCGTACAGTGGGTGCAAGAATAGCAGCAGAGATAGTTATCACAGTGCAATCCACACATGCGAAGAAATCAAACCATAGATATCCATAAATTAAGTTATGTGTAATATGTAAATACATATGTACAGAGAAAATATACAGTGATATATTGCAGTTTTGAGGGGTTTATCAGTGTGAAGGAGGGGACATTGCCATCAGTGGGGGGTTAATGGGTTGAAGAGGTCAGTAGGAGACTGCTGTGGGGTAAAAGCTGTTCCTTAGCCTGCTGTTCTTGGACTACAGGCACCTGAAGAGTCTCCTGAGGGTAGGAGGGTAAAGAGTTTATGGGCTGGATGAGAGGTGTCCTTGATGCTGCTGCGAGCTTTACGCAGCATCTGAACATCCTTAATGGCAGGAAGTGGGGTCCGAATAATGCACTGGTCAGCTCTCACCACCCTCTGTAGTGCTTGTCATTTCATAATAGAGCAATTCCTGTACGAGACTGAGATACAGCTGGTCAGAATGCTCTCAGCTGAACAGAGGTAGAAGTTCTCTGAGATGTTTGAAGAAAGGTGATTATTCCTCAGTAATCTCAGGAAGAAGAGGTGCTGGTGAGCTTTCCTGATCAGGCTGGAAGTGTTGCTGAACTAAGACAAGTCCTCAGAAATGTGGCTCTCCAGGAACTTGAAGCTAGTAACATATTCAGCCATCATTCCGTTAATGTGAATGGGTGTGTGTGTGTGTGTGTGTGTGTGTAACCACTCTTCTGTCTGAAGTCCACATTGACCTCCTTGGTGTTGCTGGTGTTAAGGAGCAGGTAACAGTCAGTGCACCATGCAGTCAAGATCTTCACCTCCTCCCTGTAGTCTGACTTATCATTGTCACTGATGAGGCTACTCACCGTGGTGTGGTCAGTGAACTTTATTCTGTGAGCTTTCACAGGCCTGCAGTCATGGGTGAAGAGAACAGGAAGGGCCTAAGTACACAGCCGTGAGGTATGCTGGTGTTCAGTGTGATGGTCGAGCAGGTGATGTAATTTAACTTAACATGCTGCAGTCTGTTGGTCAGAAAGTCCAGTATCCAATTACACAGAAAGGTGTTGATGCCAAGATCACCAAGTTTATTGGTCATTAGGCTCTCTGGAGTGCTTAGGCACCGAAACGATGGAGGAGGTTTTGAAGCACGTTGGGAAAGCTCCTTGTGATAGAGACAGATTGAAGATGTCAGTCAAAACCTCAGAGAGCTGTCCAGCACAGGCTCTAGTACATGTCCAGGTATGACATCGGGGCCAGTGTGCAGTGGGTCTGGTCTTGGTGGCTATCTCCTGGTTGTCTCATTCAAAGAGAGCATAAAAGTCATTTAGCTCATTAAGGACGTCATCTATGTGTGTGTGTGTGTGTGTGTGTGTGTGTGTGTGTGTGTGTGTGTGTGTGTGTGTGATTGAACATAGGACAGTAATAGAGACACTAGAGACTGACCGTCACACTTATATGTGGTTCTTCATCAAACTGTTTCCACAATGTCTGAAGCTCAAAGTTGTAGAGAAGGTCTCTGTGTGTTGCTTACAGTTTCCCTTCAGCTAAAAAACTGGACCCTGTTCCAGCATGGATCATGTCCCTGTGACCCCTCACAACCCCCACCTGCTGACCACAGCAAAGGTGCAGGTGGTGTTTAAAACATGATGATGGAAAAAAAAAAAACACAGAAGTTCCTCTTTAATAGATTGTTTGGTCCGAATTTAAACACAGCTACAGATGCAGACAGGCAGGCTCACACACACACACACACACACACACACACACACACACACACACACACACACACACACACACACACACACACACCAGCCCTGTAGGCTAGTTGTTATCATTCTTGGCTGTGTTTATATCATTCACAAATAAAATGAAACTGTGTTGGCTAAGATGAAAGTGTGTGTGTGTGTGTGTGTGTGTGTGTGGGTGTGTGTGTGGGTGTGTGTGCTGAAATGTAGCAGGTGTACAAGATTCAGAAAAATATGGGTTCAGTCTCTGAAGCGCAACTCCTAGGGGTACAGCTGAGCTGCACAGCATCCATATGAGGAGAAACACAAACACACACACACACACACACACACACACACACACACGATAAAGAGACTGCAGTCTGTTTTAGCCACCCACCACCCAACCTCCACACACACAGCATCAGCACCTCAATAGAACACCTAATTATGTGTGTGTGTGTTTGTGTTTGTGTGTGCACAGGTTTACAGGGCATTAAGTTGTTACTTAATGCTGTTTACTCGCTGCTTCTCTGTATGGAATTCTCTTATTAACAGTACTGAGAGATTTACACTCACATTACAAATGTTCCACACATTACACACATTACACACATTACACACACTGTACACATTCGATCATCAGTGGGGTAGAGTGTGTGTATATGTACAGTGGTGTGAAAAAGTGTTGGCCCCCTTCCTGATTTCTTATTTTTTTGCATGTTTGTCACACTTTAATGTTTCAGATAATCAAACACATTTAAATAATAGTCAAAGATAACACAAGTAAGCACATCAGTAAACACATCATTCATTCATTCATTCATTCATTCATTGTGTACCGCTTATCTGATCTATTCTCGGGTCACGGGGAGCATGCAAACTCCACACACACATATATGGCGGAGGCGGGAATCGAATCCCCAACCCTGGAGGTGTGAGGCAAACGTGCTAACCACTAAGCCACCGGTAAACACATCATGCAGTTTTTAAATGAAGGTTTTTATTATTAAGGGAAAACAAAATCCAAAACTACATGGCCCTGTGTGAAAAAGTGTTTGCCCCCTAAGCCTAATAACTGGTTGGTCCACCCTTAGCAGCAACAACTGCAATCAAGCGTTTTCCATAACTTGCACTGAGTCTGTTACAGCGCTGTGGAGGAATTTTGGCCCACTCATCTTTACAGAATTGTTGTAATTCAGCCACATTGGAGGGTTTTCGAGCATGAACCACCTTTTTAAGGTCATGCCACAGCATCTCAATGGGATTGCGGTCAGGACTTTGACTCGGCCACTCCAAAGTCTTCATTTTGTTTTTCTTCAGCCATTCAGAGGTGGACTTGGTGCTGTGTTTTGGATCGTTGTCCTGCTGCAGAACCCAAGTTCGCTTCAGCTTGAGGTCACAAACAGATGGCCGGACATTCTCCTTCAGGATTTTTTGGTAGACAGCAGAATTCATGGTTCCATTTATCACAGCAAGTCTTCCAGGTCCTGAAGCAGCAGAACAGCCCCAGACCATCACACTACCACCACCATATTTTACTGTTGGTGTGATGTTCTTTTTCTGAAATGCGGTGTTACTTTTACGCCAGACGTAATGGGACACAGACCTTCCAAAAAGTTCAATTTTTCTCTCGTCAGTCCACAGAGTATTTTCCCAAAAGTCTTGGGGATCATCAAGATGTTTTCTGGCAAAACTGAGACGAGCCTTTATGTTCTTTTTACTCAGCAGCGGTTTTCGTCTCGGAACTCTGCCATGCAAACCATTTTTGCCCAGTCTCTTTCTCATGGTGGAGTCATGAACACTCACCTTAACTGAGGCAAGTGAGGCCTGCAGTTCTTTGGATGTTGTTGTGGGGTCTTTTGTGACCTCCTGGATGAGTTGTCGCTGTGCTCTTGGGGTAATTTTGGTCGGCCGGCCGCTCCTGGGAAGGTTCTCCACTGTTGCGTGTTTTCGCCATTTGTAGATAACGGCTCTCACTGTGGTTCGCGGCAGTCCCAAAGCTTTAGAAATGGCTTTATAACCTTTTCCAGACTGATAGATCTCAATTACTTTCTCTCTCATTTGTTTTTGAATTTATTTGGATCTCGGCATGATGTCTAGGATCTTTTGGTCTACTTCACTTTGTCAGGCAGGTCCTATTTAAGTGAGTTCTTGATTGCGAACAGGTGTGGCAGTAATCAGGCCTGGGTGTGGCTAGAGAAATTGAACTCAGGTGTGATAAACCACAGTTAAGTTATGTTTTAACAGGGGGGGCAAACACTTTCACACAGGGCCATGTAGTTTTGGATTTTGTTTTCCCTTAATAATAAAAACCTTCATTTAAAAACTGCATGATGTGTTTACTTGTGTTATCTTTCACTAATATTTAAATGTGTTTGATTATCTGAAACATTAAAGTGTGACAAACATGCAAAAAAAAGTATATTTTAAGAAAAAATATGTTTTGTGGAGTGACCAATCACACTTCTGTCTGGCAATCCTATGGATGGGTCGGAGTTTGGTGGTTGCCAGGAGAACGGTACTTACCTGACCGCATTGTGCCAAGTGTAAAGTTTGGTGGAGGGGGGTTATGGTGTGGTGTTGTTTTTCAGGGGTGTCCCTTTAGTCTTGACCTCAACCCCATAGAACACCTTTGGGATGAATTAGCATGGAGACTGGCTTTCTCGTGCAACACATATATATATATATATATATATATAAATATATAAAATCTGAATAAATTACACAAGCTATATAATAATAATCAGTGATCAAGTTAATCATTGAAACTTCAGCTGTAATAATGTCTGTAAATAAATCAGATTAAACTTTCTGCAGCCAAGTATCAGCATTGTTTCCCTCTAAAGCAGCTGCCAATACAAGTGCATTGTGTGTGTGTGTGTGTGTGTGTGTGTGTGTGTGGTGTGTGTGTGTGTGTGTGTGTGTGGGTGTTGTCCTACTGCTGCCTCTGAGTGATTTCACCCTGTAACTGCTGAGCAGTGATGGAACAGTTAAAGTCTTTATGATGTTTTAAAGGTGCTTTTTAAACTGAGATGTGCTCTACAGCCTGATTTCCCTCCTGATTAATAAAGCTGTAAGAAGGAGGAGTGTGAAATCCACCCATCTCTCTGCACTGTGTGAAGGTTAGTAGGTTTATGAAGGGCACCACTCTGAGCTGGAGCTGGGCCAGAAAAAATCCAAGCTTCTTTTCACTTCACTCATATCACATCAGAACACCGAGAAAATCCGAATCTCTGGAGTTTCAGCACAAAGTGCAAGGAAATGAACGCTGCAGTAACTACAGAACCATCTGCTTTACTGACTGCACTGCAGCATTAGCAACCTCTCACACCTCCTACTAATTTAATTGAACAGATAAGGAAAATAATCATGATTTTGCTGTGCATACTTCCACATCCCTCAAATTCTCGCTTCTGAATCATTTTTAGACGAGTGTGACACATCAGACTTAGCAAACAACCAGCTTTCAACTTTCAGACAGCAGTCAGGCCAGCCATGTACATGTACAACTGAGGCAAATGGCAGCATGCACATACATACAAGGTTTATGATATCTGCCCTTTAAACTGGAAAAGAGCACTAACACTTGTCCGTTTTTAGTTAACCAGCAAAAGATGTGTTTGTGCAAACTGTATGTCTCTGTGCCACAGAGCGTTGACCGGGTTGTTTGACACATGCTGTAGGGGTTTGATGCTACATGTATAGTGCATCAGGTGGCTCATGCCCAATAAACCATCAAATCCTGTTTCTGTGTCCATTCAGGCCCAGTATCTGTGTAAAGAGCTGTTTTATCACCATATGAAGGTTGCCCCCATTTGCACAGGCTTTAGAATATCTACTCAGCTTCTGTAGCTTGATAGCTGACAGCCTATTGATTGTTTTCCACCAGGGTTACAGAATGAGCATCAAACTGAAGAAGAAGTCTCATTATACTTGGAAAAGCTGATCTTCCTTGCTCTCTAAGAGGACACCTTAGAGAGGCTGCTACCAGGGGCCATAGCACACTCCACTGTCCAGTCTTTCATCACTGAGGCCTTTACACTGGATCTGTAGATCTCCTCTTATTCATGAATGAAAGGATAGAGGACATGCATTGACTACTGTGATATAGTTAGATTATAAATTATGTCCTTTCTACATCAGGATATAGTCAAGTTTAATTGGCATGCCTAACGATCTGGATGT
This sequence comes from Hemibagrus guttatus, assembly GCA_033459395.1. Lineage (NCBI taxonomy): Eukaryota > Metazoa > Chordata > Actinopteri > Siluriformes > Bagridae > Hemibagrus > Hemibagrus guttatus. The sequence goes on from JAUCMX010000026.1 coordinate 18,865,127, forward strand.
TCCAGTAGGAGCATGAACAAGCTCCAGTTAGTCCAGAACGCAGCAGCTAGAGTCCTAACTAGAACCAGAGATATGAACACTCACTCCTATCTTAGCCATGCTACACCGGCTCCATCAAATTCCACATTCAATTCAATTCAATTTTATTTGTATAGCGTTTTAACAAAAGGCATTGTCTCAAAGCAGCTTTACAGAACATAAGAAACAATAAACATACAAACAAACAGTCCTAGATGTTAGACAAAATTATCCCCAGTGAGGCGAGCTTGAGGGTGACTGAGGCGACTGTGGCAAGGAAAAACTCCCTCAGATGGTATATGGAAGAAACCTTGAGAGGAACCAGACTCAAAAGGGAACCCATCCTCATCTGGGTGACACTGGAGAGTGTGATATGAACGATCAAATCCTGATTGATTACAAAATACCGTTACTGACCTATAAAGCACTAAATGGTCTTGTGCCACAGTACCTGAGCGATCTTTTGGGTATTTATGATCTGCCACGCCTACTCCGATCAAAGGGTGCAGATTATTCAGTAGTACCTCAAGTAGCAAAGGCTATAGCTTTTTATTACAAAGCCCCACAGTTATGGAACAGTCTTCCAATCAGTGTTGGGGATTCAGACACAGTCTCAGTGTTTAAGTCCAGGCTGAAGACACATTTATTTAGTCAAGCCTTCAATGTATAGTTTTTCTTAGGTAAAGGAGCAGATCTGGAAGGTTCATGGGCGTAGAAGTGTTTGGTGTACTGGGATGCTTTGGATGCTGTCGCTTTACCACTCTCACATGGTCACTCAGGTCACTGAGTGTGAAGTGGTTGGACGCTTTATGTCCAACCACTGGTAGGAAGTCTTCATGTCTGTCACCTCCTGGCTCTCCGTTTTAGTTATGATGTCATAGCTAGTCTCTTATCTTAGCAATATTTCTAAGATGAAAGAAGGCTACTCTAGTGATATTATCTACATGAGCTTCAAATGAAAGACCAGAGTCAATAATCACACCAAGTTCACTTACTGCTGTACGAGATGAAACAGAAAGACCATCCACAGTTCCTCTGTAATCAGAAAGCTTACTTCTAGCTGCATGTGGTCCTAGTACAAGCACCTCTGTCTGTCAGAGTTAAGCAGGAGGAAGTTAGTAGACCGTCCACTGTCTAATGTCCTTTACACACTCAATCTTACACAGTCAATCTAAAACATATAGCTATCTATCATCTCCACAACAGTGGAAGCTAATACCATGTTAGGAATATTGCACAAGGCCCAAGGGTAACATATATAAGGAGAAAAGCAGTGGGCCTAAGACAGAACCTTGTGGAACACCGAACATAACCTTAGCCTATCAAGTAGAATAGTGTGGTCAATGGTGTCAAAAGCTGCACTAAAACAACACCAGCAAGGAGACACAACCAGTTTAACCAGTGCTGTCTCTGTGCTATGATGAGGCCTAAATCCTGACTGATACATTTCATGAATGTTATTCCATGTAAGTATGAACATAACTGCTGTGCTACAGCCTTTTCTAGGATCTTGGAGATAAAAGGGAGGTTTGATATCGGTCTGTAGTTGGACAGTATGTAAGGATCTGCTGATTCACAGAGTCAGAGACTGCTGACCATTGTACAATGATGAGGAGCTGACCAACCTCTCTTAGACACACAGTTTAGCACCCAGGAGTTGGGTTTAGTTGGTGAGGTCCTATGAGAGCAGGACACGCTTACAGTCCTGAACAAAGCTGTATGGGGATCAATGGTTGTGAGAGTAGAGAGTGGAGCTTAGGCTTTTTAATCATCTGTACTAGTGGTTCTAAAAGTAACAGGAACAGTGAGGAATGTGGGACACTCAGATAAAATCACACAAAGTAATGGTCTGATTATGTGTAGTTACAGATGTTTTGGTATTTACAGATGTGGTGGAGTTGTAGATGTGGTGGACTTAATGTTTTATTGACCTCGATATATGATGCTGCGGATTTGGAAATGGAAACAGGATGAAGTGTTAAAAAAAAATAAAGAATCCAACCTATGGAAGGTTCATGATGATGAAACATCTTAATGTGGATTGTTTCAGGAGGAACCATGTAGGTTCTTCTCCACAGGCTATGAAACAGTGAACCAGCTCTTCACTCTTGCAGAGCTTTGTGTGTGTGTGTGTGTGTGGGTGGGGGGTTAGCATAGGAGTATGCTAATCCATTCTACAGGAGTTTTGTGGATTTCAAGATGTTAAAGCTGGGTGTTTGTGTTGTCTTGTCTCCTGTCTGTTTTTTTCATGACAGGATATTAGCATGCAGCTGAGGTTGGACACAGAAGTGTGTGAGGAAGAGCTGAAAGCTGGGATATCTCACTGCTGGTCTGGAAAGGTCTGCGGATCACCCGGTCTGCCTTCTCAGTCTGTAATAGAGTGTATGTATAATGGTGTGTGTCTGTGTGTGTGTTTGTGCGTGTTTCTTTAGGAAAGCAATAAAGCTGTTCCTCTCTAGTCTCACGCATTATACACAATGTGTTTGCTTCACACTGCTAGAAATAAGCACACACACACACACACACACACACACACACACACACACTCCACACACATACACACACACACACACACACACACACACACACACACACACACACACACACACACACACACACTTCTGCTTCTGTGAAATAAAGTACTGTACAATGCACTCACATCTCACATTCCAGCCATCCTCCCACACACACTCACTCACACACACAAAACACACACACACACACACACACACACACACACACACACACACACACACATACACACACACACACACACTCACATTGAGGGTGAGTCATGGATTTGCCTACAGGAAGAGATGACAACAAACACACAGTCAACACACCTACTTTCTACACACACACACACACACACACACACACACACACACACACACACACACACACACACACAGAGAGCAGGCAAAAGCAAAGCAGAGCATGCAGCTTGATCTTTTCTCCATGGCTGCATTAACGTCTTCATGACCACAGTAATGTCCAGCCTTGCAGACCTCACTGCAGCAGGTGGGTGTGGCTTAGCTCTGTTCTGCTACAGCAGGACTCATGCCCATGACTCTCCAGGAATAAAGCACCACGATTCTCCTCAACAGATCACAGTACTTTACCTCCTCACTCATGTCTGAGTTTTGTATATTATTATTAGTAGTAGTATGAATTCTACTCTTACTAATGAATATGTAATTTCTAATTAAATAAGTTCAATTAGTTCATAAAGCTAGTTTTACTAATAAAAAGTCATGCTGTATTACAGAGTATTACATCAAATCACCCCACACTAGCTGTGTGTGTGTGTGTGTGTGTGTGTGTGTGTGTGTGTGTGTGTGTGTGTGTGTGTGTGTGTGTAGTCCATTTAACAACATAAAATTAACTCTGTAAGATGATGACATCACCAGAGAATGCTTGGCATCAGTGTGTGTGTGAGTGTGTGCGCGTGTGTGTGTGTGTGTGTGTGTGGGTGTGTGTGGGGGTGTGTGTGTGTGTGGGGAGAGAGAGAGAGAGAGAGAGAGAGAGAGAGAGAAGAGAGAGAGAGAGAGAGAGAGAGAGAGAGAGAGAGAGAGTGCTCTGTACAGCATGCTTTAGCATGTCATATGTCTTGTGTGAGAGTTCAGCTGCTTCTCGGACACTGGTCAACACGAGTGAGAGTCTTAATGCGGTCAGCGCTAACACCATGTTTATTACATCATAATACACTGACGTTGATTACAGAGTTATGAGCTCATTAACTGACAGATCAACACTGGGGTGTGTGTGTGTGTGTGTGTGTCATATTTCTCACTTTATTATCACACACTGAACTTTCTTTCTTCTGTAGTCCAGACTTTTCAGCATTGTTTTGTGCCACAACAGCAACAAGAGGAAGAAATTTGGCTCTTTAAACTTCTTTAACCCTCTATTTAACAAAATAGAATTAATTTATATGTAAAGCAATGTACATGTGAGATAAAACTAAACCCACAACAAACCAAATGCCAAGGAGAGAGGGGGGGGGGATACAGAGAGAGAGAGAGAGAGAGAGAGAGAGAGAGAGAGAGAGAGAGAGAGGAGAGAGAGAGAGGGAGAGAGAGAGAGAAAGAGAGAGAGAGAGAAGGATAAGGGGAGAGAGAGAGAGATAGAGAGAGAGACAAAGAGAGAGGGGAGAGATACACAGAGAGAGAGAGAGAGGGAGGGAGAGAGAGAGAGGAGGGAGGGAGGGAGGGAGGGAGGGAGGGAGGGAAGAGAGAGAGAGAGAGAGAGGGAGGGAGAGGGAGGGAGGGGGGAGAGGGAGGGAGGGAGGGAGGGAGGGAGGGGGAGAGGGAGGGAGGGAGGGAGGGGAGAGAGGGAGAGAGGGAGGGAGGGAGGGAGGGTGACCTCTTCACCCTTATTCTTAAAGATCGGCACTAACACACTTCTTCTCCATTCCTCAGGCATCCTCTCACTCTCTAAAACCCTGTTGAACAAACTAGTCAAAAATTCCACTGCTGGCTCTCCCAGACACTTCCAGACCTCCACCGGGATGTCGTCAGGACCAACTGCCTTCCCACTTTTCATCCTCTTCAAAGCCTTCCTGACTTCATCCTTTCTAATCTTATCTACTTTCTGTTCCACAGAGTTCACCCCCCTTTTACTCTTTTTTCCCTCTCATTTTCCTCATTCATCAGCTCCTCAAAGTACTCCTTCCATCTCCTCTGTACACTCTCCTCACTTGTGAGCACCCTTCCATCTCTATCCTTAATAACTCTAACTTGCTGCACATCCTTCCCATCTCTATCCCTCTGCCTAGCTAACCTGTACAAGTCCTTCTCTCCTTCTCTAGTGTCTAACCTAGTGTACAACTCGTCATATGCCTTCTGCTTGGCCTTAGACACCTCCCTCTTCACTCTGCGCTGTAACTCCTTGTATTCCTGTCTATTCTCTTCAGTCCTGTCCATGTCCCACTTCTTCTTGGCTAACCTCTTCCTCTGGATACTATCCTGAACTTCCTCGTTCCACCACCAAGTCTCCTTATCTTTTTTCCTCCTTCCAGATGACACACCCAGCACCTTTCTCCCTGTCTCCCTGATCACTTCTGCTGTAGTTTCCCAGTCATCTGGCAGCACTACCTGACCACCCAGAGCCTGCCTCAACTTCTGTCTAAATTCCTCACAACATTCCTCCTTTTTCAGCTTCCACCACTTGGTTTTCTTCTCTATCTCTATCTTTGACCTCTTCTTCTTACAGACCATCAAAGTCATCCTACACACCACCATCCTATGCTGTCTGGCTACACTCTCTCCCACTACCACTTTACAGTCACTAATCTCTTTCAGATTGCCTCTTCTACATAGGATGTAGTCTACCTGTGTCCTCCTACCTCCACTCTTGTAAGTCACTCTATGCTCCTCCCTCTTCTGAAAATAAGTGTTAACCACACCCATGTCCATCCTCTTAGCAAAGTCCACTACCATCTGTCCTTCAAGGTTCCTTTCCTTAACTCCAAACTTGCCCATCACCTCCTCATCACCTCTGTTCCCCTCGCCAACATGTCCATTAAAATCCGCTCCTATCACCACTCTCTCACCCGTGGGAATACTCTCCATCACCTCATCTAATTCACTCCAGAATCTCTCTTTCTCCTCTAACTCACAACCTACCTGTGGGGCATAACCACTAACAACATTCAACATCACCCCTTCAAATCTCTAACCTCAGACTCATCACCCTGTCCAACACTCTCTTCACCTCCAGGACATTCCTCACAAACTCCTCCTTCAGGACCACACCTACCCCATTTCTCTTACTATCCACACCATAATAAAACAGCTTGAATCCTGCTCCTATACTACGAGCCTTGCTACCCTTCCACCTGGTCTCCTGTACACACAGTATATCCACCTTCCTTCTCTCCATCATATCAGCCAGCTCTCTACCTTTCCCTGTCATAGTACCAACATTCAGAGTTCCTATTCTCAGTCCTACACTCTTACCTTTCCTTTTCTCTCTCTGTCTGTGCACTCTCCTCTCTCCTCTACTTCTTCCACCAACAGTATCCTAATTTCCACCGGCGCCCTGTGGGTCAACGGCGCCGATGGCGGTCGTTGTTAACCCGGGCCTCGATCGATCCAGTATGAAATTCAGAGTACTGACGATTCGCATGGTTAAATTTGGCAATGTTTTACGCCGGATGCCCTTCCTGACGCAACCCTCTCTATTTATCCGGGCTTGGGACCGGCACAGAAGTCACTGGACTGTGACCCCCATGGCTAGATTTGTATATTACGACTCATGTCATTATGATATTGTGGGTAATTGCACTTTGTTTTAAAATAACACATTGAGTTTTATGTGTGAGTGATGTAATTTTTGCCTGCATAACTGCCTGATTGTTTCCCCGCCCTTGCTCAGAACAGCTTTGCAGGTATGTTGCAAATGGGTTCTGTAGTGAAGTGCTAAAATTTAACAGATTTTGTTAAGATTTTGGTCAATATCTGTGGAGGACATGTTTTTATGTTGGATTGAGTCACATAGTGTGTTTAATAGTTGCCGCATTTTAAAACGGCAGGTTTATTTCATATCGGTTAGTAAAAATGCATAAGATGGTGCACTGTGCTTTTAAAAAAATGATGCAGTTTATTTTGTTGAAGTATATTTCCCTGTTGTGTCTAAAATGCTGTGTGTATATTTGAATTAGATGATCAGATACACATGCAGTGTTAATGGGGGTAGGGGTTTACTTTTCCCTCTTCACACTCGTTACAGAGACTACAGAACTGAGGGTGTGCTGCGATTTGTATTAATCCTTGTCCTGTCTTTAATAAACTGCAGATATGTCAAACTTCAACAATGATATTACCACTATATGATCATATGTTTAGTCTGAAATGTAATTTTTGTGAATTTTAAGAATGTGATGTATGTAATATGTTAGTATATTGAACCTACGTATGTGAATTTTATTGAACGTGTCTAAGAATGTGTGTGTAATGTGGTACAGTGTAATGTGATGTCAGGAACAGCTGGATAGTTCCCTGCCCGGCCCGAAGAGGGCGCTGGCAGGTGAAATTCCGAAGCCTGCTTCTTTGTGTGTGTGTGGTGTCATGCCCTGCCCATTGTTCTCATTCCTGTTGTGTCACCTGTATCCCATTAGCCCTGTTAGCCATGTCTATCCCTATAAATGGGGATCCTTGTGTTCATGTCTTTGTCGGTGATTGTTAACTGTGCCGTGGTTTTGTGTTATGTTTCATTTTGCTATGTCCAGGTTATGGTTTAGGTTTTGTTTCTTATTTTGTTTTATACCACGCCATGTCTAGTGTTATGTTAGTTGCCCTCTGTCCTGTGGTTATGTAATAAAAGCAGCGCATCGCTGAATCCTGCATCTGGGTTTCCTTTCACGGCGTGCAGGCATGTGCACGCAACACGGTGAGGGGCAGCCAGACCCTGACATGTGATGAATGTTTTGATGGGAATGAGTGAAATGTGACAAAATGAAAGAGTATTACTAGTAAACGCTCAGACATGAGCGAGGCAGAGACTACATTATGACAAAGTGTTGATTGTAGGAGACTTTAACATTCATGTAGACGATTCCAATGATGCCTTAGGACTCACATTTATGGATTTATTAAATTCTTTTGGGGTTAAACAAAACATTACTAGACCAACTCATCGTTTTAACCATACACTAGATTTAGTTATATCACATGGAACAGATGTCACTGATATAGCTGTTCTACCTCAAAGTGATGATATCACAGACCATCACCTCTTAGTGTACACTCTACCTGTAGAACATATTAGACACGTCTCTCCTCGTTATCGACTCGGTAGAACTATTATCCCAACCACTAAAGACAGATTCACAAGTAATCTACCGGATCTGCCCTCAACTTCTCACCAGACCCCTAAATGCAGATGACTTAGATGAATTAACTAACAGCATAGGCACTGTTTTCACCAGCACACTAGATACTGTTCCCCCCCGTCCGATTAAAAAGGGTCAGAGATAAAACATCTGCACCATGGTATAATAGTCACACTCACGCCCTCAAGAGAGCAACCCGTAACCTAGAGCGAAAATGGAGAAAAACTAAATTAGAAGTCTTTAGAATTGCGTATAAAGACAGTATGTCTAACTATAGACAGGCTCTAAAAGCTGCTAGGGCTGAGCATTTGAGCAAACTTATAGAAATAAACCAAAACAATACCAGATTCTTATTTAGTACAGTGGCTAGACTAACAAAACATCAGATATCTGAAGAGAGTACTCCATCACAGCTTAATAGTGAGGACTTTATGAACTTTTTCACCAACAAAATCGATAGTATCAGGAATAAAATAATGGATGTTCAACCTTTGACAGCATCCGGTGATCTAGTCCAACCTAAAGCTCCACATTTAAAGCTACAATGCTTTACAGGTATAGGGAAGGAAGAGCTGTATAAACTTATCACCACGGCTAATTCAACAACATGTTTGTTAGATCCAATTCCAACTAGATTACTGAAAGAAGTGATACACACAGCTGGAGTGCCTCTCCTCAACATTATTAATTCCTCTTTATGTTTAGGTCACGTCCCTAAACCTTTCAAGCTGGCAGTTATTAAGCCTCTTCTTAAGAAACCTAAACTAGACCCTAATGACATATTAAATTACAGACCGATTTCAAACCTTCCATTTATATCTAAAATATAAGAAAAGGTTGTGTCTACTCAATTATGCTCCTTCTTACAGGAAAACAATATCCTTGAAGAATTTCAGTCAGGTTTCAGGCCCCAACATAGCACAGAAACTGCACTAGTTAAGATCACAAATGACTTGTTTTTAGCTTCGGACCAAGGCTGCATCTCAATATTAGTCTTACTTGATCTTAGTGCTGCATTCGACACTTTAGATCATAACATTCTCGTAGACCGCTTACAAAATCACATAGGTATTCAGGGACAGGCATTAAAATGGTTCAGATCCTACCTGTCTGATCGATACCATTTTGTAGATTTAAATGGAGAAATGTCCAGTGTAATGCCAGTGAAATATGGGGTCCCACAAGGATCAGTTTTAGGACCTCTGCTTTTCTCAATATACATGCTTCCCTTAGGCAACATCATTAGAAGGCATGGGATTAGTTTCCATTGTTACGCTGATGATACACAGTTATATATCTCATCAAAACCAGATGAAATATCTAAACTGTCTAGATTAACAGAGTGTGTTAAAGATATTAAAGACTGGATGACTGATCATTTTCTATTACTAAATCCTGATAAGACGGAGATATTACTGATTGGTCCAAAAACCAGTACACAGAAGCTCTCACAATTCAACCTGTACTTAGAAGGATGTTCTATTACTACTAGCTCTACAGTGAAAGACCTGGGTGTAATATTAGACAGCAGTTTGTCCTTTGAAAAACATATTTTCGATATTACAAAAATAGCCTTCTTCCACCTCAGAAATATCGCCAAGCTTAGGAACATTTTATCTGTATCTGATGCAGAAAAGCTAGTTCACGCATTCATGACCTCCAGACTGGACTATTGTAATGCGTTACTAGGTGGTTGTCCTGCATCTTCAATAAACAAGCTACAGTTAGTCCAGAATGCAGCTGCCAGAGTCCTTACCAGGTCAAGAAAGTATGACCATATAACCCCAATATTATCATCCCTGCACTGGCTACCTGTTAAATTTAGAATTGATTATAAACTAGCTCTACTTACATACAAGACCATAAATGGTTTAGCTCCCACGTATCTAGCCAGTCTTCTAACACATTACAATCCATCACGCTCCTTAAGATCTCGAAACTCTGGACTTCTGGTAGTTCCCAGAATATCAAAGTCTACAAAAGGGGGTAGAGCTTTTTCGTATTTAGCTCCTAAACTTTGGAACAGTCTTCCTGACAGTGTTCGGGGCTCAGGCACAGTCTCCCAGTTCAAACGTAGGCTAAAGACATATCTCTTTAGCCAGGCATACACGTAATACATCCCATAACTTTGTGCTCCAATACATCTGTTTAAATGCACATTATCATCTAGTGCCTCCTAATATTATGAATAGCAGCTACGCTAATTCCTTTCCATTTGTTTCCCTTCTTCTACCCACCCCCGAGTCACACAGAGATTGTGCCAGCTCCGGTGGCATCCAGAGATGGACCGGCTCCAGCCGGGTTCTGCTTTCTGAGGACTGGAGTAATCAAAGCAGCACTGCCAACACTATGTGGACATTTTACACATAACATTCTACACATGCTGTATCTGCATCACACAACTAATGCAGAAAGGACATTGTTCATATCACACTCTCCGTGTGTCACCCAGATGAGGATGGGTTCCCTTTTGAGTCTGGTTCCTCTCAAGGTTTCTTCCTAATACCATCTGAGGGAGTTTTTCCTTGCCACAGTCGCCTGAGTCACCTCAGGCTCACTCACTAGGGAAAATTTTGTCTAACATCTAGGACTGTTTGTTTGTATGTTTATTGTTTCTTATGTTCTGTAAAGCTGCTTTGAGACAATGCTCTTTGTTAAAAGCGCTATACAAATAAAATTGAATTGAATTGAATTGAATTGAACTACAGAACCGAGTGTGTGTTGCGATTTGTATTCATCCTTGTCCTGTCTTTAATAAACTGCAGACATAGTCCACCAAAAACAGTGGTGTTGTGGGATTTCTTTGTGGCGTGAGACGATGTACGCTACATTGGTCAGAAAGTGATCAGCGTCTCGATCTTCTGTTCACTGAAGATAAGGCTTCTATAACATGGAGAGCAAACAGACATTGGCAGCTTCCTGTTTCTTGCTGGAGAGTTCGTTATTCACAAGGATACTGAGATAAGAAGGCAATAAGTACAGAACAAACAATGACAAAAAAGTGCCCTTGAGTGATTCTGCAGAGAAGTGCTGAGAGTTTGATGAACCTCAAGTGTGTGAGGATAAAACAAGACAAAAACCAGGACAAAAACATGCTGAATCAGTTGCGGGTTTAGAACACAGCCATCTATGAGATGGTGACTGGTTTATTCATTTAACACTCAGTAGGGCTTTTCACACTTGAATGGTTAACCCTGGGTCATCCTAAACCCCGGATAAACTGAATCCTGGGTTATCTGTAATCAGGTTTCACACCGCTCATACGATACCCGGGTTAACTGTTAATCCTGGGTCTTCATTAACAGACATTTCATACGGTTCGTTACTAATCCCCGGGTTAATGTTCTTATTTGCATATTTGCGGTGTCTCTGTCACTGATTGGACGAACAGCAGGTGACCAGTTTACACGACTTTTCCATGACCATGAGCTCTTCTTCTGCTTGGAGTCTCAGCACTTGGAGGCGCTCAATGCTGCTGTGGATAAAACCACTTATAGACCACACTGAGGTGACTTTGGAGAAGACTTTAGATGGCAATTGATACAACCAGTTTTTCACTCATGTCTCCATCAGTGAATAAGACAGACTTCATGGTATAACTAGAATGAAGCTCCTGTTTATAGAGTTATAGAAGAGTAATGATTTATAATCCCACTCTCTGTGTTTATAATTATTTATAATCCCACTCTCTGTGTTTATAATTATTTATAATCCCACTCTCTGTGTTTATAATTATTTATAATCCCACACTCTGTGTTTATAATGATTTATAATCCCACTCTCTGTGTTTATAATGATTTATAATCCCACTCTCAGTGTTTATAATGATTTATAATCCCACTCTCTGTGTTTATAATTATTTATAATCCCACTCTCTGTGTTTATAATTATTTATAATCCCACACTCTGTGTTTATAATGATTTATAATCCCACTCTCTGTGTTTATAATGATTTATAATCCCACTCTCACTGGTTATAATGATTTATAATCCCACACTCTGTGTTTATAATGATTTATAATCCCACTCTCAGTGTTTATAATTATTTATAATCCCACTCTCTGTGTTTATAATGATTTATAATCCCACTCTCAGTGTTTATAATGATTTATAATCCCACACTCTGTGTTTATAATTATTTATAATCCCACTCTCTGTGTTTATAATTATTTATAATCCCACACTCTGTGTTTATAATTATTTATAATCCCACTCTCAGTGTTTATAATGATTTATAATCCCACTCTCACTGGTAATAATAATTTATAATCCCACTCTGTGTTTATAATGATTTATAATCCCACTCTCAGTGTTTATAATGATTTATAATCCCACTCTCAGTGTTTATAATGATTTATAATCCCACTCTCAGTGTTTATAATGATTTATAATCCCACTCTCTGTGTTTATAATGATTTATAATCCCACTCTCTGTGTTTATAATGATTTATAACCCCTCTCTCAGTGTTTATAATGATTTATAATCCCACTCTCAGTGTTTATAATGATTTATAATCCCACTCTCTGTGTTTATAATGATTTATAATCCCACTCTCTGTAGTGGCGGGCCGCCGGAGGAGGAAGTGGCCGGATCCATACACCGAGCTGGCAATGGGACACAGACAGTTCGGGAAATCGGGGACAGAAAGAGGGTCGATACCGGGAAGACAATAATCCGAGCGACAGTACAAAAAGGGGTAATCCAAAAGCTGTTACGGGTAGCAGGGCTGAGGGTGACCACTAGGGGGCCCTCAGTAGGGGTTGTAATGTCATGTCTGTTTATGTTTATGTTTTGGCCATGTGCGTGTCTTAGCCCCGCCCTAGCCTAATGTGTGTTCCTTCCCCTGTGCACCTGTCCCCAATGTATCATGATTGTTCCCTGATTATGTTTTCTATTTATAGTCCTGTCTTTGTCTGTTTTAGTTGCTAGTCTTCGTTTGTATGTAGGCCAGTGTGGTGTCGCGGTTTCTGTTATGTTCATGTCTCGTGTTTCATGTTAATAAACCCCTTTTATGTTTCAAGGAAGCTTCGCGTTGGGTCTGTTACTATCCAGCCGGACACCGCCGGCCGTAACAGAACGACTAGCCCAAACCGAACAGATCCAGCGCGAAGCTTCAGCGAGAAGGTTAGTTTTTTCGTTTCCGGGTTTTTATTGTTTTGCTTGTTTTCGTTTTGCGCTCCGGTTCGGAGTAGGGTTTTCCGGGGGTTTTTTTGTTGATTCCGCCCCTCTCTCCGCCCGCGGTTAGCGATTGGAGGAGGGTGTCGGCAGAAAATTTAAATTTTTGGAAGAAATTTTTTTTGTCTCGTTCATGTTTCGTGGGGGGCGTCGCCTCACGATGTAGCTTCCGTGAGGGGCGTGCCCCCATTTTTAGAGTCTCGTCCATGTTCTCGTGGGGGGCGTCGCCTCACGATGTAGCTTCCGTGAGGGGCGTACCCCCATTTTTATCCAGGGAAAGAGTTCCGGCCAAGGGCCGGCGTTTCAATTTTTTTTTCCGGCTCTCGCTCTGCTTAGGTTCCGGTGGGGGGCGTCACCCCACGATGTAGCTTCCGTGGGGGACGTTGCCCCAATGTTCGCCAGCAGAGGAGAGTTCCGGTCAGGGCCCCGGACCTTGAACCTTTTTTTTGTTTTTGTTTTGACTGCTCCGACTCTCGCTCCGCCCATGTTCCTGTGGGGGGCGTCGCCCCATGATGTAGCTTCCGTGGGGGCGCTGCCCCACCTGTTGCCAGCGGAGGAGAGTTTCGGCAGCACCCTGCTCCCGCCCGCCCGCCCCTTGGGGAGTTCCAGACCTCAGCGAGACGGACATCGTCGCCCCGGAGTCGTCGTTCGTCGGTGGACGTCGCTCGGTGCGAGTGCTCGGCGGTGGACGTCGCTCGAAGCTGCTGCTCGGCGGTGGACGTCGCTTGGTCCTGCTGCTCGGCTGTGGACGTCATTCGGCTCTGCGGCTCGGCTGTGGACGTCATTCGGCTCTGCGGCTCGGCTGTGGACCTCGTTCGGCGCCTCCGCTCGGCTGTGGACGTCGCGTCGGACCCTTTGGCCTTGCCGTCGGGTCCTTTGCTCCCCCCACTTGTCTCGCTCCTGCTTCTCACTCCCCCCACTTGCCTCGCCTTGATCCTCGTTCCCCCCACTTGCCTCGCCTTGATCCTCGTTCCCCTCACTTGCCTCGCCTTGGTCCTCGCTTCCCCCCACTCGCCTTGCTTTTGCTTCTCGCTCCCCCCCCCCAAGTGCCTCGCCCTGCTCCTCGCTCCCCCCACCGGCCTCTCTACGTTCCTAGCTCCTCCCCAGGACCCATCGCTGGACCGGACTTTTTGGGAGGGGCTAGGGTTTGGCGCGTCGGGAGCCGCGCCTTTGAGAGGGGGGAGATGTTACGGGTAGCAGGGCTGAGGGTGACCACTAGGGGGCCCTCAGTAGGGGTTGTAATGTCATGTCTGTTTATGTTTATGTTTTGGCCATGTGCGTGTCTTAGCCCCGCCCTAGCCTAATGTGTGTTCCTTCCCCTGTGCACCTGTCCCCAATGTATCATGATTGTTCCCTGATTATGTTTTCTATTTATAGTCCTGTCTTTGTCTGTTTTAGTTGCTAGTCTTCGTTTGTATGTAGGCCAGTGTGGTGTCGCGGTTTCTGTTATGTTCATGTCTCGTGTTTCATGTTAATAAACCCCTTTTATGTTTCACGGAAGCTTCGCATTGGGTCTGTTACTATCCAGCCGGACACCGCCGGCCGTAACAAAAGCGAAAGTCCGAAAACAGTCTGAGATCAATAATCCAACAATAGAAATATCTGGGGCAAAACGAAAGCAGCAACAATAAACAGTCCAGGTCATACAGAATAATCCAATCAGAAATATCAGTACGCCAGCGCTCGGTAAATCCCATATGAAATATTACTTCGCGCCGGCCAGGAAGTGCGCACCATTTTTAAATCCCCCCGTGAACCGGAAGCAGCTTCAAAACATGGGCGAGGGCTCCCTCTCGCGGTCACCTCTAGCGCGAGTCGTGACAGAGCCCCCCCCTCTAGGAACACCTCCTGGGGTTCTACGCCGAGGACGCCCCCTAGAACAAGCCGTAGCGGGCTTGTTCGGATGGTCGCGGTGGAAATCCTCCACGAGCGATGGATCCAGGATGTCGGCGGCCTCCACCCACGAACGTTCCTCGGGCCGTACCCCTCCCAGTCCACAAGGTATTGAAGGCGGGACCCGCCTGGAGTTCAGAAGGGCCCGTACCCGGTACGCCGGGGACCCCTCGATGTTCAGAGGTGGCGGTGGCTCCTCACAGGCCCCTGTCTCCATGGCGGATGAGTGTGCTGGCTTGAGGAGGGAAACGTGGAAGGTGGGGCATATATGGTAGGATGCCGGGAGCCGAAGTCGTTACGCCACAGGATTCACCTGTCGGACAATCTTAAAAGGACCAACGAATTTAGGGTTGAGTTTCCGGCAGGGCAGCTCTATACGCAGGTTCCGTGTCGACAGCCACACCTTCTGTCCCACCTGGTAGGAGGGGTGTGGATGACGGCGTTGGTCAGCCTGAATTCTTTGTCTCCTCACTGCCCTTTGTAGGTGCACATGGGCTCGTTCCCACACCTCCTGACTTAGCCGATACCACTCCTCCACAGCCGGAACATCGGACGGCTCCCCCGACCAGGGGAACAGTGGTGGCTGATACCCCAGTACGCACTGAAACGGCGTCAGCCCCGTGGAGGAGTGGATGAGAGAGTTCTGGGCGTATTCGGCCCACGGCAGGAACTCACTCCATCGGTGTTGCTCCCGGCTACAGTACGTCCTGAGGAAACGGCCGATCTCTTGATTAAGGTGCTCTGCCTGCCCGTTCGACTGGGGGTGGTAGTCCGAACTCAGGCTAACCCCAATGCCCAATCTCGCACACAGCGACCCCCACACCCGGGAGGTAAACTGCGGGCCCCGATCTGAAACAATGTCCTCGGGCAGGCCGAAGTTTGGCATGTCGGTCAGGAAGTCCACCGACAGGTGCGACCAGGGGCGTCGAGGGACCGGAAGAGGTTCCAGCAGCCCTTCCAGGAGTAAACGACTGGTCCGCACCTGCGCGCACGTGGGGCATGACCTGACATACTCCTCCACATCCGAACCCAGGGAGGACCAACAGAACCGGTTGCGGACGAGCTGGGTAGATCGGCGAATGCCTGGGTGTCCAGAGCTGGGGGCCTCATGCACCCACTGCATAACCTGCTGTCGGAAGTGTAGGGGCACGAAGATTTTGGTAGGTAGACAGCCGGCAGGAGGCGGTTCGTCGGTGTGAGCCCGTCGAATCTCCTTGATGAGGTTCCACTGCACCGGCGCCAGGATCGCTGTAGCCGGCAAGATGACGTCTGGCTGAGCCGGCTCGTTGTCCACCTCAAACTGTCTAGATAACGCATCTGCTTTGCCGTTCTTGGACCCGGGATGGTATGTTGCTGTAAACGCAAAGCGAGTGAAGAAGATGGCCCACCTAGCTTGCTGAGGGTTCAGTCGCTTAGCTCCCTGAAGATACTCTAGCTTGCGGTGGTCTGTGAGAACCTGGAAAGGATGGCGCGCTCCCTCCAGCCAGTGGCGCCACTCCTCCAGCACTGCTTTGATGGCGAGCAATTCCCGGTTGCCTACATCGTAGTTCACCTCTGCGCTCGTCAGTTTCCTAGAATAAAAAGCACAGGGGTGAAGCTTACCGGGTTTGCCATGCCACTGGGATAGTACTGCCCCGAGTCCACTTCTGGATGCGTCCACCTCCACCACGAACGGCTGATCCGGATCTGGGTGCCGCAAGATAGGACCCGTGGTAAAACAGTTCTTTAGTTGCTGGAAGGCCGACCGGGCCAGATCCATCCAGGTCAGCTTCTTGGGTTTACCCCTGAGTAGCGACGTCAACGGACCGGCCACCGAACTGTAATTCCGGATGAACCTCCGGTAAAAGTTGGCAAAGCCCAGGAGACGCTGTAGCTCCCACACCGAGGTAGGAGCAGGCCACTCAGTCACCGCCTGGACTTTAACCACGTCCATCTCCACCCCATGTCGGGAGATCACGTACCCCAGGAATGTCACTGTGGATCGATGAAACTCACATTTCTCCAGCTTCACATATAGGTGATGCTGCTGCAGTCTACACAGCACCTCCCGAACCATACGCACATGCTCCTCCATAGAAGAAGAGTACACCAATATGTCGTCAATGTAAGCGATGACACCTTTCCCAAGTAGATCCTGGAAAACCCCATTAATGAGGGCCTGGAACACGTGGGACCGAAAGGCATCACACAATACTCGTAGTGGCCACTTGTAGTGTGAAAAGTGGTCTTCCACTTATCACCCTCGCGGATACGCACCAAGTTGTAGGCACTCCTGAGGTCAAGTTTAGAGAACACCTTCGCACCCCTCAGCTGCGCCAGTGCAGCAGGTACTAGGGGCAAAGGGTAGGGGTACCGAACGGTAATAGCGTTCAATCCCCTGTAGTCGATACAGGGCCGCAGGCCTCCGTACCTCTTCCCTACAAAGAAGAACCCTGCTGCAGCTGGGGAGGTGGATGGTCGAATGTGCCCCACTGCCAGGGCGGTCTCGATATACTCCTCCATGGCCTTAGACTCTGGAAGAGAAAGAGGGTAGATCCACCCCTTAGGGAGAGAAGTGTTGGGCAGCAAGTCTATGGCACAGTCCCAGACTTGGTGCGACGGCAAGCGTGCCGCCCTCTCCTCACTGAAGACCTCCAAGAAATCCATGTACTGGTGCGGGAGGTGTCCGTGAGCGGCAGGAGTCGCCTCGTCCACACGGAAAGTCCTGCAGGGCCTAGGCACCGGATCCTGTAGGCACCCCTTGAGACAGGTAGGCGACCAGCGGACTAGCTCCCCCAAACGCCATGATATTTGGGGGTCGTGGCGCCTCAGCCACGGGAAGCCCAGAATCACAGGATTCGCCGGAGACGAGGTGACATAAAAGGCCAGCTGTTCGTGGTGGAAGAGCCCTACTCAGAAGTCCAAGAGCTCTGTCTGACGTTTTAGGTTGCCCTCCCCAATGGGCTGACTATCAATGGGCATGATCCTCAAGGATGGTATGCAGGGAAAGGTGGGGATCCCGAGTTCCTCCACCAATGCCCCGTCAATGAGGTTCACGGCTGCTCCAGAGTCAATTAATGCTGTGACAGAAAACCAGCGATCAGAAAAACGGAGGGACACTGGCACTGTCAGACTAAAAAACAGGGAGCTGCCACCCACCTGGGCCGATGAGAACCTCTCTGGACACCGAGGACTCAAATGTCCGGAGGCCCCGCAGTTGTAACATAACCGCATCTGACCGCGGGGCCGGTGTCCCTGTGCAGCCAACCTGGATCTCCCTAGTTGCATGGGTTCAGTCGCCTCCTCCCGACGTTCAGGATAATCCGTGCATACTCTGGGGCGAGCAGAGGCAGAGGCTTGGGTCCCCATACGGTGTTGGCGCCGCAGATTGTCCAGTCTGATGGACGTAGCCATGAACTGAGACAGGGAGGTTGCCTCCACATGGCAAGCTAGCTCAGCCTGGAGACTGGGGTTTAGACCGGCGCGGAACACTGCCCAAAGTGCCACGTCATTCCAGCCAGACTGGGCCGCCAGGGTGCAGAACCTGATGGCATAGTCAGCTGCGGTCTCGGAGCCCTGGCGCAACTCCATGAGTTGGAGGGAGATGTCCTTGCCGCCCGCAGGGTATTCAAAAACCTCCCTAATCATCCCCGCGAAGCAAGCAAAGGACGATTTGACCTGAGGATCAGCGTCCCAGACGGCCGAAGCCCATTCTAAAGCTCTATCCGTCATCAGCGAGAGTAAAAAAGCACATTTAGTCCCTTCTTCACGATACAATCCCGGCTGGTGCGAAAAGAAAACCTCGCATTGTCGTAAAAACCCGCAACAATGGTCAGCAGACCCATCAAACTTTTCTGGCAAAGCCAGCTGGGGTGACTCACCGCGTGCAGATGGTGGATCACGTGGTGCCGCGAAACTCGCGCTGCTTAGCTGGGTTTGCAGCGCTGCCACCTGATCCTGATAGGAGCGAATGATCGCTCCTTGCCGCACGACGATATCACGCAGCTCCGCTGGATCCGTGATAGGCGAAGTAATCTGTAGTGGCGGGCCGCCGGAGGCGGAAGTGGCCGGATCCATACGCCGAGCTGGCGATGGGACACAGACAGTTCGGGAAATCGGGGACAGAAAGAGGGTCGATACCGGGAAGACAATAATCTGAGCAACAGTACAAAAAGGGGTAATCCAAAAGCGAAAGTCCAAAAACAGTCCGAGATCAATAATCCAACAATAGAAATATCCGGGGCAAAACGAAAGCAGCAACAATAAACAGTCCAGGTCATACACAATAATCCAATCAGAAATAGCAGTACGCCAGCGTTCGGTAAATCCCATATGAAATATTACTTCACGCCGGCCAGGAAGTGCGCACCATTTTTAAATCCCCCCGTGAACCGGAAGCAGCTTCAAAACACGGGCGAGGGCTCCCTCTCGCGGTCACCTCTAGCGCGAGTCGTGACACTCTCTGTGTTTATAATGATTTATAATCCCACTCTCTGTGTTTATAATTATTTATAATCCCACTCTCAGTGTTTATAATTATTTATAATCCCACTCTCTGTGTTTATAATGATTTATAATCCCACTCTCTGTGTTTATAATAATAATAATATTGTTCCTTGTATAGAATTTCCCAGTCTATATAGTATACCCCTCCCAGTCTATATAGTATACCCCTCCCAGTCTATACAGTATACCTCTCCCAGTGTATACAGTATACCTCTCCCAGTGTATACAGTATGCCTCTCCCAGTCTATACAGTATGCCTCTCCCAGTCTATATAGTATACCTCACCCAGTCTATAGAGTACACCCCTCCCAGTGTATACAGTATACCTCTCCCAGTCTATACAGTATACCTCTCCCAGTGTATACAGTATGCCTCTCCCAGTCTATACAGTATGCCTCTCCCAGTCTTTATAGTATACCTCACCCAGTCTATAGAGTACACCCCTCACACACTACAGAACATACTCCTCCCACATTGGAGTGATTTTCTTCAAATGACTCCTGGCTGTAGGTGTCTGTGGGAATGAATTCTAAACTTCCTGCTGGTTGTGTGAACACTTTTCTGTTGTCGCACTTGACGTTTTCCTCATACACACTGTCAATGAGGAGACTTTTTACCATTTTAGCTCATTTTTACTTATCTTTTGATAGGTTTGAGAAATGTGACAGTAAAGTAGGAGAATCCTGGCTGTGTAATGTAGGAACAGTCAGGACAGAAGTTTTCTCATCATGAAAGGAACTGAAGTCTCCAGCAGTCAGAGAGGACAAAGCAGGTGGAGCTGGGCTGTAGTACTGAATAGAAAATGTTGTGGAGCTTGTGAGGATCTCCTGCAGAAGCTTCAAGCTTTTCTTTGTAGAAGGCAATCTTAGCAGAAGTGACTTCAGACAAAAAAATGGATAGGAGTGTGTGGTAAGATCTGTGAGTTCTGATTTCTTTCACTTTCTCTCTGCTGATCTTAATTCTCTCCAGTTGCTGCACAACACATCTGACAGCCAAGGAGCTGGACAAGACAAATATGCAGGAAGCTAGAGAGGAAGGGGAGAGAGTGGAGGTTTCGACAGGTTTGAGAGAAATTTGTGAACTGGGCAGGATAGGGAGAGAGATGGTGAAGGACACCAGGTGATGATCGGAAGTGTGAAATGGGGTAGCAGTCATGTCATGTAGCTGGAGAAGGATGAGTGAAGACCAGATCCAGGACATTGACTCCCCTTGTGCATGTGAGGGCAGTTGTTGAATGTCAAGGAGAAGAAATTCAGAAGAGGCAGAAGGCAAGAGGACTGATGTTTGTCAAAGGGGAGGCTGAAATCACCAGGGACGGTCAAAGGGGTGCTGTGGGCAGGGAAAAGGAGTGTGGAGTGTGTTCATTTCTTCCAGAAAGTCTCCACAGCACAAACACACACACACACACATTAATGCACAGCACAGTATCTGGTAGCCATTTGTTAGGGCCTAAAGAGACTACTTTGTGTATGTCTCCGCCCAGTCGACTCGATTTGTTCTCTGATTCTGAGTTTTGATCATATATATATTATTATTCGACTGTTTTCCCATAAAGCAGAGTTTATGCCTGTATGAGTTTCTGATAAGAAACAAATCTTCAGCACAAACATCTTTAGTGCTCAGGAATGAATTACATTAATAATAAATCTTCTGTTCGTGATTCTTTAATAATTCATCACAGAGTAAAGAATTCCTGTGAAATGATTTCACAATACACATTTTTTATTCAGTAAAAGTGTTTCCATCTTCTCTTATCATTATTCACCTTAATGGAGGACAGTGATGGTCACCATGGTGATGTACTATGTGTTTGGTTTTGGGAGGAACGCAATTTAATTAAACCAGTTTTACAGTTCAACCTCATGCAGAAAAGTAACAAATCTTTATATACTGAGATCAACTGACATCATGCTGACATCACACTGACATCATGCTGACCACACACAGACATCACGCTCAACACACGCTGGCATACCGCTGACCACACACTGACATCATGCTGACATGAAACTGACATCACACTGATCACACGCTGACATCACGTTGACATCACACCAATCACAAGCTGATGTTACACTGATCACAAGCTGATATCACTTTGACATCACACTGATATTACGCTGACATCACACTGACATCAAGCTGGTATTACACTGATGTCATGCTGATATCATACTAATATTGCACTGACATCACACGGATATCAAGCTGATATTACACTGACATCACACTGATATCAAGCTGATATTAGACTAACATCACACTGATATCAAGCTGATATTACACTGACATCACACTGCCATCACACTGATATCAAGCTGATATTACACTAACATCACACTGATATCAAGCTGATATTACACTGACATCACACTGATATCAAGCTGATATTACACTGACATGACACTGATATCAAGCTGATATTACACTGACATCACACTGCCATCACACTGATATCAAGCTGATATTACACTAACATCACACTGATATCAAGCTGATATTACACTGCCATCACACTGATATCAAGCTGATATTACACTAACATCACACTGCCATCACACTGATATCACGCTGATATTACACTAACATCACACTGATATCACACTGCCATCACACTGATATCACGCTGATATTACACTGCCATCACACTGATATCAAGCTGATATTACACTAACATCACACTGCCATCACACTGATATCACGCTGATATTACGCTGACATCACACTGATATCAAGCTGATATTACACTGACATCACACTGATATCAAGCTGATATTACGCTGACATCACACTGATATCAAGCTGATATTACACTGCCATCACACTGCCATCACACTGATATCAAGCTGATATTACACTGACATCACACTGATATCAAGCTGATATTACGCTGACATCACACTGATATCAAGCTGATATTACACTGCCATCACACTGCCATCACACTGATATCAAGCTGATATTACACTAACATCACACTGATATCAAGCTGATATTACACTAACATCACACTGATATCACACTGCCATCACACTGATATCACGCTGATATTACACTGCCATCACACTGATATCAAGCTGATATTACACTAACATCACACTGATATCACACTGCCATCACACTGATATCAAGCTGATATTACACTAACATCACACTGATATCAAACTGATATTACACTGCCATCACACTGACATCACACTGATATCACGCTGATATTACACTGACATCACACTGCCATCACACTGATATCAAGCTGATATTACACTAACATCACACTGCCATCACACTGATATCATGCTGATATCAAGCTGATATTACACTAACATCACACTGATATCACACTGCCATCACATTGATATCAAGCTGATATTACACTGACATCACACTGATATCACAAGACCATCACACTGATATCAAGCTGATATTACACTGACATCACACTGATATCAAGCTGATATTACGCTGACATCACACTGATATCAAGCTGATAATAAACTGACATCACACTGCCATCACACTGATATCAAGCTGATATTACCCTGCCATCACACTGATATCAAGCTGATATTACACTGCCATCACACTGATATCAAGCTGATATTACACTGAAATCACACTGATATCAAGCTGATATTACGCTGACATCACACTGATATCAAGCTGATATTACGCTGACATCACACTGATATCAAGCTGATATTACACTGCCATCACACTGACATCACACTGATATCAAGCTGATATTACGCTAACATCACACTGATATCAAGCTGATATTACACTGCCATCACACTGCCATCACACTGATATCAAGCTGATATTACACTAACATCACACTGCCATCACACTGATATCAAGCTGATATCAAACTGATATTATGCTGACATCACGCTGACATCACACTGACATCACACTGACATCACACTAATATCATGCTGATATCAAGCTGATATTATGCTGACATCACGCTGACATCACACTGACATCACACTGACATCACACTAATATCATGCTGATATCAAGCTGATATTACACTGACATCACACTGATATCAAGCTGATATTACACTGCCATCACACTGATATCAAGCTGATATCAAACTGATATTATGCTGACATCACGCTGACATCACACTGACATCACACTGACATCACACTAATATCATGCTGATATCAAGCTGATATTATGCTGACATCACACTGACATCACACTGACATCACCCTGATATTACAGAGACATCATGCTGACCACACTCTGACATCACGCTGATATCAAGCTGATATCACTCTGACATCACGCTGACATTACGCTGACATCATGCTGACCATACTGACATCACACTGACATCACACTGATATCAAGCTGATATTACACTGACATCACACTGACATCACACTGCCACCAAGCTGACATTACACTGCCATCACACTGATATCAAGCTGATATTACACTGACATCACACTGACATCACACTGATATCAAGCTGATATTACACTGACATCACACTGACATCACACTGATATCAAGCTGATATTACACTAACATCACACTGATATCAAGCTGATATTACACTGACATCACACTGATATCAAGCTGATATTACACTAACATCACACTGATATCAAGCTGATTACACTACCATCACACTGATATCAAGCTGATATTACACTGACATCACACTGACATCACACTGCCACCAAGCTGACATTACACTGCCATCACACTGATATCAAGCTGATATTACACTGACATCACACTGACATCACACTGATATCAAGCTGATATTACACTGACATCACACTGACATCACACTGATATCAAGCTGATATTACACTAACATCACACTGATATCAAGCTGATATTACACTGACATCACACTGATATCAAGCTGATATTACACTAACATCACACTGATATCAAGCTGATTACACTACCATCACACTGATATCAAGCTGATATTACACTGCCATCACACTGATATCAAGCTGATATTACACTGACATCACACTGATATCAAGCTGATATCAAATTGATATTATGCTGACATCACACTGACATCACACTGACATCACCCTGATATTACAGAGACATCATGCTGACCACACTCTGACATCACGCTGATATCAAGCTGACATCACTCTGACATCATGCTGATATTACGCTGACATCATGCTGACCATACACTGACATTATGCTGAAATCATACTGACATCACACTGATCACACGCTGATATTGTTGAAAATTTTCTTGAAGAATCATGCTTCTGCATAAATCAAATTCTATTCAAGTTACTTCTAGCCTATTATAACTACAAAAAATTAATCCTTAAATCCTTTGTTACTCTAATTTACTTTAATCATTTAATTTAGTAGTCTTTAAATAGATTTAATCTAATTTGCTATCTACTCGAATCATTTAAGCATTTAATAATAATTTGCTATCTACGTAAATCAGTAATCATCTAATAATCATTTAATCCGTAACAAATTACTCAGATTAAGCAACCCTGTTCTTTACTTATTTTAATCCATAATCCATTAATCTCACTTTACTATCCTCAGTTTAAATCAATATCAAAGCAGTATAAACTTTAGATGACAGTTAAAATTTACTAACAATAGCATATGGATAAAAAATATTATAAGAAAGAGTAAAATAAATAGAGACTCATAATCAAGTAGTGAGTAGTTTATTAGACATTAATAAACATTATTTTATGGGAACCCAAAGGTTCATTACAAAAAAACAGAAGAAAAACGGAGATTAGCAACTACCAGCTATATATCAGCCAGGTGGGCAGTAGGAGAAGTTGGGGAGTAGGATGGAAAAAGGGGGGAATGAAGGGCAACAGGAAGTGGCTGAGTTCAGTTGCCACAAATCTTAAGAGGCAAGCACTCTCAAAGCAGCGTCTCAGGCTTCGGCGGAGAGGCCTTTGGCCTGCGAAGCCAAAGCCATGTGCTCGTCTGTGCCGACGCACCATGGTATAGTGAGAATCAGCAAGGCCAACGTTCTTAAAAACAAAGTGTACGGCAACCCTGGAAACAGGAGAGGGGAACGTCATAACAACTCTCAGATAGGACAATAACAAGATATGAAATTGACTGGTGGAACAGAACAACCGAATAAGAAATTAATATAATATTAATAGAAGTACACATTGTACTAAAATCAAAGTATACCACAGAGAGAGAGAGAGAGAGAGAAAAGAGAGAGAGAGAGAGAGCATAAGAAGTAGGTAAATAGGTAAATAGGGAAATTGACTTACCTAGGTAAGGTGGAGGGGTGCTGTAAGGTCCCATGGGGAAAATCAGAGATGTCAGAGATGGAAGTGGAGTGTGAGAGGCGAGATGATGCGGAGGCAAATGGCAAGTGGCTGTGTTTATAGGTGAGGTGGGGCAGGGCCCAAGCCCAAGTTAAATCAAAACCGGGAATGAATCTTTTCTAGTGGCTGGTATTACCCAAAACATGGAACAAAATAAAAAATCCCCGAATGGCAGTCAAGCACAGAGGTGATCTACAGGGGAAAAACAAAAAAAGGGGGTTGTGATAAAATATGGGAGGAAACTACACTAAACCTAACTGAACTAGCTGCAGAGCAAAGAAGTTTAAGCCCGCAGATAATAAAACCAACAATGAACAAGGATAAATGAATAAAAGAATAATTAAATGTTGGAAGGGGAAACATCTTAATACTCTAAATAAATGCCAGATAGCCCCACAAAGCAAGCCCTCAAGTACTCTGATATAGGGGATATGATAAATAGGTTCCTAAAGTATAAATTAGTAAATACCTCATTTCTGCAAATACTGTAACCTGTTAACTGTGATAGGCAGGCCTAGGCCTGACTTAAAGGACCAGCAATTGGTATCCTTGAGGCCAACGGATGGCCATCTTAAGGCCACCAGTTATGGACAAATGAAGGAGGGGTTGATTTTATGGGGCATATTCAGCAGAATAATCATCTATTGTCAAAACAAGCGCTGACAAACAAGTGTAAGGAGGGGTGAAAAGGCCCCTATATATAGGGGAAATTTGTGTGTGTGTGTGGGGGGGGGGGTTGCACTTGACCGCATTGGGCCTGAAGCTGTGTTTTTTGAGTGCCAATAAAGCTGGTTTGCTTCTTCTCATTCAAGCCTGAAGAAGTGTCACGACTCGCGCTAGAGGTGACCGCGAGAGGGAGCCCTCGCCCGTGTTTTGAGTTCACTTCCGGGTGCGCGCCGGCTTTAAAAACGCTGCGCACTTCCAGCGCGATGCAAAGTAACTTTTCTATGGGGATTACCGAGCGTTTCATGATTGGATTGATTTTTGTGTATGACTTGGATTGTTTATTGATTTCTCTTTTGGATTACCTGTGTGGATTACTTGCTGTTACTGAACTGGACTGTTTAACGTTTATTCTATTGGATTATCTCTGTTGTATCTATTGCTGGCTTACTGATTCTGGACTGTTTAAGGACTTCCGTTTCTCTGTCTTCTTGTGTGTTTGTACGCCCTTCTTTAATACACCGTTGCCGAACTCTGTGCCTGTTTCCGACTCAGTCTTTGCTCGTCCCCTATCGCCAGTTCGGCGAATGGATCCGAACACTTCCGCCTCTGGCGGAGCCCCGTTACAAGAAGTTTCATTATTTTCTTTCTTACAATTTAGCAAAGTATTTGGTAAATATAGGTAATCTAGCCATGGGGGTCACAGTCCAGTGACTTCTGTGCCGGTCCCAAGCCCGGATAAATAGAGAGGGTTGCATCAGGAAGGGCATCCGGTGAAAAACATTGCCAAATTTAACCATGCGAGTCGTCAGTACTCTGAATTTCATACCGGATCGGTCGAGGCCCGGGTTAACAACGACCGCCATCGGCGCCGTTGACCTACAGGGTGCCAGTGGAAATTGGACTACTGTCGGTGGAAGAAGTAGAGGAGGGAGGAGAGTGCACAGACAGAGAGAGAAGAGGAAAGGTAAGAGTGTAGGACTGAGAATAGGAACTCTGAATGTTGGTACTATGACAGGGAAAGGTAGAGAGCTGGCTGATATGATGGAGAGAAGGAAGGTGGATATACTGTGTGTACAGGAGACCAGGTGGAAGGGTAGCAAGGCTCGTAGTATAGGAGCAGGATTCAAGCTGTTTTATTATGGTGTAGATAGTAAGAGAAATGGGGTAGGTGTGGTCCTGAAGGAGGAGTTTGTGAGGAATGTTCTGGAGGTGAAGAGAGTGTTGGACAGGGTGATGAGTCTGAGGTTAGAGATTGAAGGGGTGATGTTGAATGTTGTTAGTGGTTATGCCCCACAGGTAGGTTGTGAGTTAGAGGAGAAAGAGAGATTCTGGAGTGAATTAGATGAGGTGATGGAGAGTATTCCCACGGGTGAGAGAGTGGTGATAGGAGCGGATTTTAATGGACATGTTGGTGAGGGGAACAGAGGTGATGAGGAGGTGATGGGCAAGTTTGGAGTTAAAGAAAGGAACCTTGAAGGACAGATGGTAGTGGACTTTGCTAAGAGGATGGACATGGCTGTGGTTAACACTTATTTTCAGAAGAGGGAGGAGCATAGAGTGACTTACAAGAGTGGAGGTAGGAGAACACAGGTAGACTATATCCTATGTAGAAGAGGCAATCTGAAAGAGATTAGTGACTGTAAAGTGGTAGTGGGAGAGAGTGTAGCCAGACAGCATAGGATGGTGGTGTGTAGGATGACTTTGATGGTCTGTAAGAAGAAGAGGTCAGAGATAGAGATAGAGAAGAAAACCAAGTGGTGGAAGCTGAAAAAGGAGGAATGTTGTGAGGAATTTAGACAGAAGTTGAGGCAGGCTCTGGGTGGTCAGATAGTGCTGCCAGATGACTGGGAAACTACAGCAGAAGTGATCAGGGAGACAGGGAGAAAGGTGCTGGGTGTGTCATCTGGAAGGAGGAAAGAAGATAAGGAGACTTGGTGGTGGAATGAGGAAGTTCAGGATAGTATCCAGAGGAAGAGGTTAGCCAAGAAGAAGTGGGACATGGACAGGACTGAAGAGAATAGACAGGAATACAAGGAGTCACAGCGCAGACTGAAGAGGGATGTGTCTAAGGCCAAGCAGAAGGCATATGACGAGTTGTACACTAGGTTAGACACTAGAGAAGGAGAGAAGGACTTGTACAGGTCACAAGTGAGGAGAGTGTACAGAGGAGATGGAAGGAGTACTTTGAGGAGTTGATGAATGAGGAAAATGAGAGGGAAAAAAGAGTAGAAGGGGTGAACTCTGTGGAACAGAAAGTAGATAAGATTAGAAAGGATGAAGTCAGGAAGGCTTTGAAGAGGATGAAAAGTGGAAAGGCAGTTGGTCCTGACGACATCCCGGTGGAGGTCTGGAAGTGTCTGGGAGAGGCAGCTGTGCACTTTTTGACTAGTTTGTTCAACAGGGTTTTAGAGAGTGAGAGGATGCCTGAGGAATGGAGAAGAAGTGTGTTAGTGCCGATCTTTAAGAATAAGGGTGACATGCAGAGTTGCAGCAACTATAGGGGGATGATGTTGATGAGCCATACAATGAAGCTATGGGAAAGAGTAGTGGAAGCTAGGTTAAGGAAGGTAGTGGAAATTTGTGAGCAGCAGTATGGCTTCATGCCCAGAAAGAGCACAAAGGATGCAATTTTTGCTCTGAGAATTTTGATGTAGAAGTATAGGGATGGTCAGAGGGAGTTGCACTGTGTGTTTGTAGACTTGGAGAAAGCATATGACAGGGTGCCAAGAGAAGAGCTGTGGTACTGTATGAGGAAGTCAGGAGTAGCAGAGAAGTATGTCAGAGTGGTGCAGGACATGTATGAGAGGAGCAGGACAGTGGTGAGGTGTGCTGTAGGTCAGACAGAGGAGTTCAATGTGGAGGTGGGACTGCATCAGTGATCGGCTCTGAGCCCCTTCCTGTTTGGTATAGTGATGGACCATTTGTCAGAGGAGGTCAGACAGGAGTCTCCTTGGACAATGACGTTTGCAGATGACATTGTGATCTGTAGTGAGAGCAGGGAGCAGGTGGAGGAAAACCTGGAGAGGTGGAGGTTTGCGCTGGAGAGAAGAGGAATGAAAGTCAGTCATAGTAAGACTGAGTACATGTGTGTGAATGAAAGGGAGGGAAGTGGAACAGTAAGGTTACAGGGTGAAGAGGTGAAGAAGGTACAGGAGTTTAAGTACTTGAGGTCAACAGTCCAGAGTAATGGAGAGTGTGGGAAAGAGGTAAAGAAGCGAGTGCAGGCAGGTTGGAATGGGTGGAGAAAGGTGTGGGGAGTTCTGTGTGATAGGAAAATATCAGCGAGAATCAAGGGGAAGGTGTACAGGACAGTGGTGAGAGCGGCCATGCTGTATGGTTTAGAGACAGTGTCACTGAGGAAGAGACAGGAGTCAGAGCTAGAGGTAGCAGAGCTGAAGATGTTGAGGTTCTCTTTGGGAGTGACAAGGTTGGACAGGATTAGGAACGAGTACATCAGAGGGACAGCTCATGTTGGACGTTTGGGGGACAAAGTTAGGGAGGCCAGATTAAGATGGTTTGGACATGTTCAGAGGAGGGAGAGTGAGTATATTGGTAGGAGAATGTTGGACATGGAGCTGCCAGGCAGGAGGCAAAGAGGAAGGCCAAAGAGGAGGTATATGGATGGAATTAATGAGGATATGAAGCTAGTGGGTGCAAGTGTTGAGGATGCAGAAGATAGGGATAGGTGGAGAGAGATGATTCGCTGTGGAGACCCCTGAAGGGAAAAGCCGAAAGAAGAAGAAGAAGATTTGGTAATATATGTAATTGCAGAAGACTTCAGAACCACCCAGAAGAGTGTCCACTCAGAGGGGACTCTGAGTTCCGACAATATCATGCTGATATTATGCTGACATCATGCTGACATCAAGCTGACATTACGATGACATCACACTGATATTACACTGACATCACACTGACATCATGCTGACATCATGCTGACATCACACTGACGTCAGACTGATAGCAAGCTGATATTACGCTGACATCACACTGATATCAAGCTGATATTACGCTGACATCACACTGACATCACGCT
The DNA here is from genome assembly GCA_033459395.1 of Hemibagrus guttatus. Classification (NCBI taxonomy): domain Eukaryota; kingdom Metazoa; phylum Chordata; class Actinopteri; order Siluriformes; family Bagridae; genus Hemibagrus; species Hemibagrus guttatus. The sequence continues at coordinate 18,895,558 of JAUCMX010000026.1, forward strand.
GACATCACACTGCTATCAAGCTGATATTACGCTGACATCACACTTATATTATGCTGACATCAAGCTGACATCACACTGATGTAACGCTGATATTACGCTGACATCATGCTGACATCATGCTGATTTCACACTGATCATGCGTTGATATCACGGTGACATCAAGCTGATATTACGCTGACATCACACTGCTATTACAGACATCATGCTGTTATCACACTGATCACACATTGATATCACGCTGACATCAATCTGATATTATGCTGACATCAACATAAAGCTAATATCACACTATCACTCTGAATTCCTGCTGACATCACACTGATCACATGCTGATATCACGCTGACATCACCCTGACAGCTGAGAAGATTATCAGAGTGGCTCGTCTTTCCACCACTATGGTGAAATGACAATAAAAGCCTCTTGATTTGATTTCAGTTGACATTGCACGGATCACACACTGACCACACACTGACCACACATTGACATCACATGCAAAGACTCAGTTACTGTGCTCAGGATTGTGTTTCCTTTATAATCCCAAAAACAAAACTCCTGCATAATATAAACATATAACACTCTACACAGCTGATGTGGTCGGCTGTAACAGTGTGTAATGGTCACTCACACTCAGCTCTGGTTGTTATGGGGTCAGATTCAGCAGAAAATTAGTTCTCATATATCATACACTAATTCAGACATTTCAAACATTATCACAATTCAGGAAGCAAAACCCATTTTAATAAATTCTGGAAGCAGAAAGCAGGCCAGAGTCAGATGAACATAAACTGAGTTTATGCGTCTGTATTAAAAAGATAAATTTACCAAAAATACAAATTTATCTAATTTAATAACAAGAAGGAAATTTGTATAAATGGAATCAGTATCTAAAAGAGATTTAAACTTTTAAACACTCTGAGAAACACATGCAGCGTGCTGTTAGCACCTCCTGGGACTAGGACAAGTGATCGGAGGAAAAAGAAATAAATACACTAAATAGCTGCAAGTCTACAAATAAACCCCTAATATTTACTCTCTAATCAGATGTATCTCTAATGGTTTATCTGTTCCTCTCAGGTTAACATCATTTCATTATACCCTGGAAGAATTAAATACCATGGCAACCCTCACCAGGGGCAACAAAGGCCATTTCTCTATTAATTTACTGTGAACAATATCTAATCACACATGGCCTTAACTCAGCCCTCATACAACACACACACACACACACACACACACAAATAATATATTGCGCAAAGAGAGAAGAGAGAAAGAACGTGAATCAAACAATAAAATGAAGTGTGGTCATGTGTTCCTGATATGTACAGTGGTCTGACATAGCTGAAGCGAACTTGGGTTCTGCAGCAGGACAATGATCCAAAACACAGCAGCAAGTCCACCTCTGAATGGCTGAAGAAAAACAAAATGAAGACTTTGGAGTGGCCGAGTCAAAGTCCTGACCTCAATCCCATTGAGATGCTGTGGCATGACCTTAAAAAGGTGGTTCATGCTCGAAAACCCTCCAATGTGGCTGGATTACAACAATTCTGCAAAGATGAGTGGGCCAAAATTCCTCCACAGCGCTGTAACAGACTCATTGCAAGTTATGGAAAACACTTGATTGCAGTTGTTGCTGCTAAGGGTGGACCAACCAGTTATTAGGCTTAGGGGGCAAACACTTTTTCACACAGGGCCATGTAGTTTTGGATTTTGTTCTCCCTTAATAATAAAAACCTTCATTTAAAAACTGCATGATGTGTTTACTTGTGTTATCTTTGACTAATATTTAAATGTGTTTGATTATCTGAAACATTAAAGTGTGACAAACATGCAAAAAAATAAGACATCAGGAAGGGGGCCAACACTTTTTCACACCACTGTATGTATAGTATGAAGTCCAACAGGAAGTGACACAATTAAACTCCAATAACTGAAATGTAGAGTCCAGTTCTGATTTAATGTCCTGCAGTTGTAACTAGCTCATTAGAGGGAATAGATGATCAAGAGACTCTGTGTGTGTGTGTGTGTGTGTGTGTGTGTGTGTGTGTGTGTGTGTGTGTGTGTGTGTGTTTGTGTGTTCATGTGTGTGTGTGTGTGTGTGTGTGAGAGAGAGAGAGAGAGAGAGAGAGAGAGAGAGAGAGAGAGAGAGAGAGAGAGAGAGAGAGAGAGAGAGAGAGAGAGAGAGAAAGACCCTAATCCAAAGGGGACGTGGAAGAATGCCATTTACTCTCATCCCTCAAACAGAACTGAGTTAGTGAAAGGAAGTGAAACCCTGCTGAAGTAACTGTTCTGGGGTCAGGAGAACCCTGTTGTTATGTCACTGAGATGCATGTGACTCTGGAATAGCTATGATTAGTGATAGCACTTCCGCTAGCTCAGTCAGTATTTATTATTATTCTCTCCAAAGCTGTGTGTTTATTTGGAACCTTCTCATCAACAATGCTGCGTGTTCCTGCAACACAAACACACTGAAAGACTTCAGCAATTTTACAGTGTCATGTACATTACATTTTTTTGTTGTCATGGATTTAAAAATGTTAAAATGTTTAACAATGAAGCGTGTAAACATTAAAAGGCTAAAGGTCAGATTAAAGTGCTAAATCAAACTTGCATAGTCGATTTGGTTGCTAGGCTGTCGCTATGATAATCCAGCTGGTTCACTGTGTTACTGAATAGGTCCAGTGCTAATCCAGGTTGTTGTTAGGGTGTTGATAGCTTCTTCATGGATCAAATAATGATCATGTTTTAGGAGCAACATACACACAAATGCACACACACACACACACACATACACACACACACACACACAGCAAAATGTCCAAGAAAATTGGTAACAATTTATGAATAAAAAATGAAGGGGAAAAAAATCACAGAGCAGACATACGGTGCATCAGATATTAGAAGAACTTACACTGTGATTAATGTGATTAATGCACACTATGTGTGTGCGTGTATGTGTGCATTCAAACAGCACACTGTAAAGTTCAAAGGTTAAATTCCATACAGTCCTGAACACCCATGCAGATGGACTGAGGCCTGGTCTGTATTCAGGACGTTTAGGTGTGCAGGGGTTCAGAGGGATCAGCACCACAGCAAAACTCTCCGTGGTTCAGGGGTAAAGTTCCTCATAGTAGAGGCTTTCATGCTGATGTTCTGGAGCCTCCTCAGGAGGAGCTGTGTAATGCTTTTGTGAGATTCTGCTAGTTTTTAGAGCAAAGATGGAGTGTGAACATACCGACTGTGTACTGGTGAGCTGCTGATGAGGAGGAGGAGGAGGACGAGGAGGACTGTGTGATTACCATCTTCTTCTCTAGTCCACAATGAACTCTGCTCTTGGTGAGACTCAGGACAAGGTTGTGTTGTTATGGCAACACACACACACACACACACACACACACACACAGGTCATGTAGCTTCCTTTTACAGACAGTTGACACTGTCCATAACACCATTTCTTTTATGCTCCTTGCATTCATGTGACCTCACTCTGTTGAAACGTAAGACAGGTGTGGGAGTAAGACAGGTATAGTGTTCCCTTTGAAGTAAGTACACAGAGTTTGGTAGGTCACTGCAGTGAGACAGCATGTGAATGAGACAGATGTCACACAGACTCTTTATTACTCTACAATACAATATGAAATGAGTTCATTTTGGTCAAAAGATGTCTTATTTATTTTTAATGACTTTTCTAATAGAGTCTATTAAGATGTGCTGATTTTTTGGGGGTCAAGTGCATGTCATCGTTTTGCACTGCATTGTGGGTAACAGCCAGTTCAGCTGAAGGTCAGTGTGTTTTATTAGTCTGAGAGCTGATAAGTTTTAAAAAGTAATTTTTCTCTCTTTCATTCTGTCTTTCAGTAAATTGTAATAATTATCAGTGCTGCTGCTGCTGAGAAAATATTAAAGTCCCTCAGGAGTGTTATTTTAAACCATTAAAATGATGTGTGTTCAGTAAAACACTGCTAATCTGCACTCACTGTCCACAGGATAAAATGACCTGAATGAATCCTTTACCTTCACCTTTATAAAGAATATAAGATTGTGCATCAATTCATATAGGCAACACTTCTATGTGCAAGCATCCCTCACCATGCTGCACCCCACCACACCCCACCACGCCACACCCCACCACACCCCCCATGCCCAGTGCCCAGTCCCCACCCCTCTAACACTATGCTTTGCTATTGGAGAAAAGGGAATATCTTTTTTATCGTAGATTAGAGATAAACTATCAGCAGTAATACAGAGCAGTAACATGTTCTGACAGTGCTGCTGCTCAGGACATCACAGGATCATCCATTTTAACTGCTTCTCCCAGAGACTCGGCAGGCGCTCTTCACCTGAGGCTAAATCAATAGAGAGATGAACTTCATGGATGGGTGTTAAATTTAATCATGAGTGAAAATACTGATATCTCACTTGGCCTGTGGTTAGTACCTGTGGTACCTGAAGTAGCAAAGGCTACAGCATGGGGCGGAGCTTTTTATTACAAAGCCCCACAGTTATGGAACAGTCTTCCAATCAGTGTTGGGGATTCAGACACAGTCTCAGTGTTTAAGTCCAGGCTGAAGACACATTTATTTAGTCAAGCCTTCAATGTATAGTTTTTCTTAGGTAAAGGAGCAGATCTGGAAGGCTCATGGGCGTAGAGTGTTTGGTGTACTGGGATGTTTGGATGCTGTTGCCTTACCACCCTCACATGGTCACTCAGGTCACTGAGTGTGAAGTGGTTGGACGCTTTATGTCCATTTATGTTATGCTTTAGTTATGATGTCATAGCTAGTTCTACCAGAGTCCCTTCCTGCACTTTACACATAATCTACATTGTCTTTAAACATCACATGATCACAATCATACGTAATATCTCTCTCTCTCTCTCTTTCTCTCTCTCTCTGTCTCTCTGTCGATCTACACATGCTACTCCAGAGCTCCCAGTGTTCCTGATCGCTTCTTCTCTCCAGACCTACCTACTCTGGTGTTTATAATGATTTATAATCCCACTCTCTGGTGTCACCCAGATGAGGATGAGGTTCCTTTTTCAGTCTGGTTCCTCTCATGGTTTCTTCCTCATATCGTCTCAGGGAGCTTTTCCTCCCTGAGGAAAATCACCTCTGACTTGCTCATTATAGATAAATCAATAAATTTATAGAATTTATGTATTTGTTTAAAGATGCTTGTCAAAGTCAAAACAGAGTTAGGAGGATGCAAGTGCATCCAGGTTAGTGTTAGTTTATTTAGAATAGCAAAGAGTACAAAATGCAAGGCAATCAAACAGATACAGGTCAGGTGATCAACAAACAGGAAATGAGAGTCCTAATGAAAAACAGTGAACAAACAAAATGAAAACAAGCACGATGAATAATGATAAAAAGCTTAGAATCGACAGAACACCTCAGATACCTGAACATATAGTTTGTAACGTAGCTGAAACTAAAAGTGTTATATAAAAGTGAGCAGTGACTGTGAGACCAGGTGAGGTGTGAGTAAAGTCCGCTGACTATGAAGCTGCAGGTGTGGAGTGGAGTCAATATATGATGGGAAATGGAGTCCAGAGTTTTGGCTTGACTTGATACTGCTTTGTAACATGTCAATGAAGCGCTATACAAATAAAACTGATTGAACGTAATGTTTTTACTTTCCAGACCAGTCCAAGAATAATTACATGTTATATTTCCACATTTCATTTTTTAAAATAAATTAAGCCATACTGCCATGGGGGGTGGGGGGTGGAGGGGGGGTTATCAACATTTTATAATCATATAAATCTTATTAAATATGGCCTCTTACTTTTAAATTTCACTTAAATAAATGCACTTCATGCATCATACTTCTGCTGTACCTGAAATTTCTACACTCACACTATTTTATAGCTTTCCTAATATTCCAAATTAACATGGGTTTATCAATAAAAACAATTTAAAAACGGATTTTGAGAAATGTCTTCAAGTATGATTTTGCCTCCTATTAAACCTTTGACATCTCCTGACCAAATTTGTTTTCTTAAGGCTTCTGAAGAAACAGAAATTAGGATTTATTCTTGTTCAGCCCTCAGCTTGAACCCAGCTTAATTCTCTCAGTATAGCGGAGCTCCAGTCATATGTCATGGTCAAGACTTTTCCTGACACTACATCTCCATCTTCTTTGTCTTCAGGAAGTGCTCTGTGTATGTTTGTGTCAGTTGTCTGTCCTGTCTGTCCAGACTATGGAAAAAGAAGACATATGTAAAAGTGATTATGGCGAGCAAGAAATTTAAGAGGTGTGTGCATCCGTGCCCCTGCTATCTCATGCTGGATGACACGCACTCTCTTTGCGTTGTTTGTTCAGGAGAGGAACATGTTTGGTCAGCTGTTCCTTTATCTTGTCCTCTCCCCTGACTCCGATATCCCCGTTTCTAATTCAGGAGCTCTCTCTGTAATTTCTCCCGATCTGAACGAAGATATGTTGTTGTCCATATCAGGCTCTGAGGAGGGCACTGGGCTGACCCCCAGGGTGATCTCTGACCTCCAGTGAGCCACAGATATCGTGGTCCATGCCACGAAGCAGACAGCCCATGCCATAGGCTGAGAGGCACTTGTGGCTTAATAAAACAGGGATTAAGGACAGAGAAAATTCCTTTTTTCTGGATGCCCAGATCACACCTAAGGGCCTGCTCAGTGATGCAGTGATACCAGGAGGCGAAGTGCCAGTCAGTAGCATTCAGGGAATTTATACCCAGTGACGGTGAGCAGCCTGGGCCATCTTCCAGCTGCTTCTGCCCCCCCTCCAGCTTGGAAAAGACCCCGGTTCCTGACCTTGGGTCCCACGCTAGGGGTGTATCATCATCGCAAGACTTTTTCAAAGGACGACTCACTTTCAGGCTGGGGAGCAGTCCAGGGTCTATAGGAGGGCCCTTTAGTCTCATGGCACATAAATTGCCTGGAAATGAGGGCAATGTTTCTAGCATTGAAACACTTTCTCCCACACCTCAGGGCTACCATGTATTAGTGCACACAGACAGCACTACAGAATCAGAGTCTGCTCTGGGTAGAGACCATAGGGCATGTAAATCTGTATTCAGACTTCCTGTCCAGGCAGGTGATAAGGCCCAGGGAGTGGTGTCTCCACCTGCAGGTGGTGGAGCACATTTGACAGATTTTTGACCGGGCATAAGTGGATTTGTTTGCCTCTGAAGAGTCGACCCAATATCAGCTATGGTTTTCCCTTTCTGATGTGGAAGCTCTGGGTCTGGCACCTGAGGGGAACCAGTTCCTAGAGGCAGGCCTCTCATCTGATGTAGTGGAGACTCTATCAGTTTCCCCTGCCTGCTTAGAATTTGTTCTGCTGCAGGCTGGTCCTCTGTGCACACATTTATCAGGTTCTATAACCTGAACCTGGACCCCACTCCAGGGTCCCAGGTCCTTGTGGGTTAATTGATGCTCTGTTCTCAGTTTGCTTGTGCCCTCTTATGGCCTCTGGGACAGACATCGACTGGTGTGTGGCAGCATGTGTATTGATGTTCCCAGCCATGATGTAGCATCGAGTTCCTTTGTAAGGGAACTAAACCAGGTTACGTATGTAAAACAGTTGAGAAGGGAAGGAGATGCTGTGTCACACCATGGGTGTCCACTCGCACTTCCTTCAGGCAAGTAGAAGCTGATGTAGATGACCTGATATGTTCCCTTCATCACGTGTCCTATCCAAGTCAATAAATTGGCTTGTGTGCACACAGAGCTTCAGACACAACTTCCTCAATGAAGTGCTCCCATAGCATCAGCCAGTTGTCACTGCTCATTTTTTATATTGTATAAATATTTAATGATGTCGCACACATTATTCCTATCTCATTGTACTAATCTGAAATTTGGTCCTCCATACCAAATGGAGCTATGAAAAAAATCAAACACCTTTCTATTTGGCTTGCTTTACACTTTGTGTTGTAAAAGTGTTTATTTTTACAAGGATTTGGAATAATCTTTCAATAACTGCTTTTCTCTCTCTCTCTCTCTCTCTCTCTCTCTCTCTCTCTCTTGCTCTCATTCTCTTGTTAAAGCAGTGTTGGTAAAACAAGCGCTGCATTATTGGCAGACAGGCAGCTGGAAGAGAGTTAAGGGGTGTGTGTGTGTGTGTGTGTGTGTGTGTGCGTGTGTGTGTGTGTGTGTGTGAATTGCGCTGCATCAACTGAATGTAAAGATAAATTCTCCTTTAGTGCTATGCTACTGGGGAGTGTAGTGTACATATATATATATATATATATATATATATATATATATATATATATATATATATATATATGTACACTGTACAGTATGAGTTGTGTGTCTGCGTGTGTGTGTATGTGTGTGTGTGAGAGAGAGAGAGAGAGAGAGAGAGAGAGAGAAGAGAAAAGTACATTAGGAACATTAACACAGTAACAGGAACAGTTCTTTGGATTAATGGCAGAAATTGTGATGTTAATGGAGGTAAAGATGTCGGACTGGCTCTCACATGTGAGTAATGGTCGTGATCAGAGTGTGATGGAGTGACAGCATGCATCATTTTCTTGACAATATTTTTGTTCTGGAAGAAACCATTTCAAATCTTACTCATATTTTTTGGGATGTGTTCCATTGTATAGTGGCACAGAGCCCAAGTGTTTCTAAATGCTTTTAGCTCATTTAAGCAGAACAAAATGATTTCTGATTCACTTTGTGTCATTAAAAGCTATACTCAGCTGACCAAATCCACAAAACCAGACCATATCAGAAATACAGTATATTGCAGTAGTTGGTAAATTCAGTCCAGTGAAGATGAGGAGATCTCTGTAACACAGAGGTATGAAGTATGAGGAATAACAGCATTGTACTATGCATGTAATAATGAAGCTGTGTATCAATCATGACCCACTGGTAGCATGTGTACAAATAAAAATATCAACCGGTCCTCTAATGGAGCCCAGAGGGACTCAACGGTGAAGGAAAAGAAATCAGCAATGAGAACGTCAGCTTCTGAGTTTAGAAAAAATTTAGCTGAACACACTGACTCTCTGCTTGGTGTAGACTTAGTTAAAGTCAGTTACAGACATCAGGTTAAAGTTAATACAAATTAAAGAACCAACCATAAACCAAATAATCCTGTAGAAAATAAATGTTCACTTCAGTGTGAAAGAATGGAATTAGCTTCTGGTAGCAATGAAATTTGCTCAGATAAGCGTTCACAAGCTATGTTCATTTTCTTAAAAAAATAAAGGTCAGTGCAAAGCAGCAGCATTGCTGAGACCTTAAACAATAAACTGTTGCTTTCGGCTGCTCCCTGTTCGGGGTCGCCACAGCGGACCAACTGGTCCGCACAACAACTTGGCAAATGTTTTACGCCGGATGCCCTTCCTGCCGCAACCCTCCCATTTTTCCGGGCTTGGGACCGGCACTGCATCCAGTGGCTGGGGTTGAGGCATTGGCTGGGAATCGAACCCGGGCCTTCCGCATGATAGGCGAGAAACCTACCACTGAGCCACCAATGCCCCTTTAAACAATAAACTGTTAATTCTTTAAATTCATGAGTTGTAGTTTACAGTTCTTCTCACTCACACAGGGGACTGCTGAAGCAGTAATAACTGTAAAAGGCAAAGCAATAAATCATCTATAAGAATTAAAGATTATTAAAAATTTAATGTTATTTAAAGTGGTAAGTTCTTTGCTACGTGTTTCAATTCAATTCAATCCAAACTTTATTTAAATAGCACTTAACAACTACCACATAGAACCTAGGTGCTGAACAAAGTGCAAAATTGCAAAGTGCAAATTCTAGAATAAAATTAGACATAAATGTAAGCAGACTCTCTACTACAAAACGAAGGCTTTGGTGAATAAATATGTCTTTAGTTTAGTTTGAAGGCAGAGAATTCCCTTTTAGAAGTGAGATCAGGAGAGAGAGAATTCCAAAGCTTAGGAGCTGCCACTGAGAAAGCCCGGTCTCCCAACGAGTTATATCTTGTACTGGACATTTGGAGCAGTACATGATTAGAGGACCTCAGAGTTCGGCCATGGATGTGCAGTTGGATAAGGTCGTTTAAATAGGTCGGGGCCGTACCGGACAGTGATTTAAAAACAAATAATAAGATTTTATATTGAATTCTGTAAGGTACCAGAAGCCAGTGGAGAGAAGAAAGGACCGGGGTGATGTGTGCATGCTTATTGGCACCGGTTAAAAGCCATATGCCTGGGTAATGCCTAAATAAAGAGCATTGCAGTAATCCAGTCTGGAACTTATAAAAGCAGGAATATCTTTCATCAAAACAAAAGGCTTCACCTTTGCTAATAAACGGAGTTGAAAGAAGCTTGTTTTTACAACTGAGGTTACTCACAAAATGCAAATTGTTGTCAAATATGACGCCTAGGTTACAAACCTCATTTTTAAAATCTGAAGCAAGACCGCTAAGGTTAAGATTAGGCAGCTCCTGCGAACCGAATAATATGCATTTACACTTATTCTCATTAAGACTTAGAAAATTACTAGCCAGCCAATGTTTAATATCAGACAAACAGCTGGACATGGACTGGAACGCACGTAGTGAATCTAGTTTAAAGGAACATATAATTGGATGTCATCAGCATAAAAGTGAAATGAAATGTTGTATTTTCTGATGATATTACCCAGAGGTAGCATATATAGGGAGAACAACACCGGGCCAAGTATCGATCCCTGTGGTACACCATAGAGTTGAGGGACGCTCAAAGACGAGATGTCACCCCATCTCACAGAAAAACTTCTGATTGACATGTAAAACGTGAACCAATCAAGCACTGTACCCCGGATTCCAAACAGGTTTTTTAGCTGAGAGATAAGAATCTTGTGGTCAAAGGCTGTCAAATGCTGTTGTGAGGTCTAGGAGGATCAACACAACTGGGCAGCCGCTATCTCTTCCTAGCATAATACCATTGTGAATCTTTAATTGGGTAGACTCAGTGCTGTGACATGTTCTGAAACCTTACTGGAATTTCTCCAGAATTGAATTTTCATTTAAAAATTGTTGTAATTGATGAAATACAAGCTGCTCTAATATTTTAGAGAGGAACATTAAATGTGAAATAATCTGAAATTAGCTAAAACAGAAGGGTCAAGCTGAGGTATTTTTAAGAGTGGATTGACGACAGCATGTTTAAAAGCATCTGGCACATAACACATAACCCAGCCTAAGACAATTATAAAAAGGCTACAAGGCAAGGACCCACACAACTGAAAACCTCTTTTAGTAGTCTGGTCAGTA
>JAUCMX010000026.1:18911776-18962135 GCA_033459395.1 Hemibagrus guttatus
AGAGAGAGAGAGAGAGTGGGAGAGAGAGGGAGAGAGAGAGAGAGTGGGAGAGAGAGGGAGAGGGAGAGAGAGAGTGGGAGGGGAGAGAGAGAGAGAGAGAGAGTGGGAGAGGGAGAGAGAGAGAGAGAGAGAGAGAGAGTGGGAGGGAGGGAGGGAGAGTGGGCGAGAGATAGGGAAAGAGAGCGGGGGGGGAGCCAGGGAGAGAGAGAGAGAGACAGGGGGGAGACAGACAGACAGACAGACAGGCAGAGGGGGGGCAAACAGAGAGAGAGAGAGACACAGAGAGTGACACAGAGAGAGAGAGAGACACGGAGAGAGAGAGGGACACACACAGAAAGAAAGAGAGAGAGAGGAAGAGGGAAGGTGGGGGAGGGAGGGAGGGAGAGTGGGAGAGAGATAGGGAAAGAGAGCGGGAGGGGGGAGCCGGGGAGAGAGAGAGAGAGAGAGAGAGAGGGGAGAGAGGGGGGAGACAGACAGACGGGGGGGGGGGCAAACAGAGAGAGAGAGAGAGTGGGAGATAGTGGGAGAGAGAGGGAGAGGGGAGAGAGAGAGAGAGAGAGAGTGGGAGAGAGAGGGAGAGAGAGAGAGAGAGTGGGAGAGAGAGAGGAAGAGGGAAGGTGGGGGAGGGAGGGAGAGTGGGCGAGAGATAGGGAAAGAGAGCGGAGGGGGGGAGCCGGGGAGAGAGAGAGAGAGACAGGGGGGAGACAGACAGACAGACAGACAGGCAGAGGGGGGGCAAACAGAGAGAGAGAGACACAAAAGAGAGAGAGAGAGAGAGAGAGAGAGACACAGAGAGAGAGAGAGTTTTGTGGTCTTTGTTCTGTGGTTTTTGCTTGTTAGCATCGTTAGCCTGTATTAGCCATCATTCAGGGCGATGTTTACTATGCTACATTTACTCTCTGAGTTGTAAATAACACATGCAGTATGTCTCAGTCCACTCCGTCACTCTTGTGTTTGTTATAGATTGAAGGCATTTGTGTTTCAGATCAAAATGACGCGATCGGAATCTCACCTGTGATTTTTTTTATCTTTACATCTAGACGTGTTAGAACATGGCACATGTTGTTGAACCCATCCGTTTTTCAAGTGATCAAAAATATTGTGATTGAACACGTGATTGAACAGTGTTTCTCTGTGCCCAGGAGTGTCCAGTTAAATAGATTGTTTAAATAAATATTAGCTCTGAAGTTCTGCTCTTGGTATGAAACCTGAGTTTCACCTGTGAAGACTGCATTTACTATTAGAAAGAATAAACCGTTTGAGAAAAGCACTTTCCAGCTGAAAAAAAGAGGAAACATCAGTCAGAGGCATTAGAAAAGCATTGGACATTACCATTACAAAAATCTGTACTGTCCTGAAGAAGAAAGAAACCGCCAGAGCAGAACAGATCAGTCAGGGAAAACACGTGACACTGTCTGAAATGTGAAGAAAAACCTCAAAACAACAGAAAGTGACTTCAACAGAAGTCTACAGTCTACTTTAAGTGTATGTTCCTATACTATTGCACACATTAAAAAAGGTGGTCTGCCACCATAGGTGTCATGTTTACAGGTGTTTAAGACATCTCGATGTAAATATCAGCAAAAGAAAGCTGCTACTGATCTATGGTCTCATCTTCATCTGATGTCAAACACAAATCTCTTCAACATACAGCAAACAAAAAGAACTGACCTTGCCATTCCGATACTTTCGGAGGAGACTGCGTTCATTGCTTTTAACAATGGACATTGTCACAAAGAAGCTTCTCAGAAAATCTCCATGTAGAGTTAGATCTCTATCCTGAGAAACAGTTCCCAGCGACTATCCATCAAGGACATTCATTACAAACGCTGCCCACAGAGGGTGAGCGGCATCATCGGAGACGTCTCTCACCCCAACCATGGACTGTTCTCTCTCATCTGTGGACGACTACACGAGCCTTGACCGTCAGAGCAGCAGGTTAAAGAACAGCTTCTGTCTATCAGCTGTCCGTCTGCTCCATCTGCTAATCCCCTTCATCCAGTTGCTCTTTGAACATGTAGTAACTGTTTTTTTCCTGTTTTCTACTTGTACCTTATGATCAACTTTACCTTATTATCTCTGTTCCACTCGTTCCTGTCACTGGGTTTATGTTTGTTTATAGGAGAAGGAGGACTAGACTTGTTGGTGGAGTCGTCTCCATCACCCTCAGTCATTCCTTTTGGTTAGGCTTTGTTCCAGTCATTCCTTTTAGGTTTGAATGCAGCAGAGAATTTAACTGTGTGTGTGTGTGTGTGTGTGTGTGTTGTAACTTTGTGTACTAGTTGAAGGTTTGTGTGTGTTTGTATATGTGTGTATTTAGCTAAAGTTTTTTTTTTTTTTTTGTGTGTGTGTGTGTGTGTGTGTGTGTGTGTGTGTGTGTTTTCAGTCCACTCTCCCTCCCAGTGTGTGTAATATTGGAGTAAAGTCTTTACTATATTAAAGAATCCTTTAATGTCACTGCACACAGAAAGGAGCTGTTAGCGTCACTGCACTGAGACATCAGGAATCCTGTGAAAGCCTGTGTGCGTTATCTCCCTGATGAAAAAGTAAACATTTAACTGAGTAAAGAATCTTGCCAATAAAGATTTCCACAGAGTTTTCTAAAGCTGTACAGATGACCTCACAGACTGACCAGTTACAATCACATCATACCTTTACACAGGGCATCAGATCACAGCACACAGTGTATAATCTACACATTCCACTGCTAATTATTATTATTATTATCATTATTATTATTATTATTATTATTATTATTATCATTATTATTATTATTATCATTATTATTATCATTATTATTATTATTATTATTATTATTATTATCATTAATATTGTTATAGTGTTTTGAATGTTTAAGAATTTCAGACCCATGGCTGTATTGACTGTATGAAATGTTCTGTAAAATGTCCTCTAAAGAGATTTCTGTTTCTTGTGGTCCTGATGGTGTCCAACACGGTTGTTTACTGATGCAGCAGAGACAATAACAGAAAAAATTCATGGAGAAACATGTAGAGGAATCTAATGTGGAGTTTCATCTGTAGCATTCGGACCTTAACACGATGAGCTCGTTAAATATATTTTTTGATTCAGCTTCAGGATGCTGTGGTTTATACTGGTTTCCAGAGAGAGAATGCTGGAGCTAATTTAAAAACAAGACAAGAGGAAGGAAGAAAAGACATCCAGAGAAAGAGGCTTGCATTTATCATGACAAACATAGCATGATGTAACATGCTTAAATGCAGAACTAGCATGTAGCCTGCATGCCAGTACACACACACTGTAAGGAAGTTCAGATCCTCGTACTCCATCCTGTCCATCACATCCTTTCTGTTATTGTTGTCTGTTAAATGTTGTTAAAAGTTCAGGTTTCAGGGTATGTGTTTATTCATTATGATGGTTTCTGCATGTGTGATTTAAATCAAGCTGTAATCCATTAACACATGTCTGGTCCATACCTGGACTCCATCTTCACTATCTGTCTGTGTATCCTCTCTAATTTGCATATCTCCACCCCCTGTAATCTACCTCTGCATGGCTCAAGTCAATATGATTTCCCCAAAACTCAACAAAGTGCTTTGATCTGCTAACTTCAGAAAGAAAATAGTGCATCAGAAAGAACTTTCTACAAACATGAAATAAACATTGTCTATAAACATTGTGGCGACGATGTACAACCATTAGAGATGGTCACTTTTGTGTTGATCAGAAAAATCTGGTGTAAATTAGTGCCATTCCTGTCAGTCAGCCTGTAAGTGTGGGATATTTTTAAACTGTGATTATTTACCAGTTTGAGAGTTTACATTAATGAGTTACATTTACAGCATTATTATCCAGCATGTGAGACCTGGACATACCTCCTGACCTTCTCCTCATCATCAGCTCTGTAATGTGTGTAATATACCTGAACATTTCAGGGACTTGGATAAGGAACTGAGGGACTGCAGTGTTTGGAGATCCTGTATGTTCATGTATCATATAAGCTCTGATTTCAACAAACTGAACACTAACAGTGTTTATCTGCATTTGTGTTGTTGTTTAGGTTGCGTTACCATGGTGACCGTGGAGCCACTGTCGTACATCGTGCCGCTGATATTTTACACGCTCTTCTGAATGAAATGACAAAAAATAACAATCCTTTATCTACCAAACACTGAGATAACCAGACAAACAGATCAATAAATATGATCAGTTCACTGTTTCAGCACGTTATAGTTGACTCACAGCAGAGCAAAAAGAAAAAAATGAAAGTTTACTGATTATTTACACAGTTTGATAATTGGACCATAGGAGACATATGAAAAAACATATACATGGACACACACCGTGTGTGTGTGTGTGCATTTAGCTAAGTCTAGGTGACTAGGTGAATTAGCACTCACATCAATGTCCAGCACGCACTCACATCAATGTCCAGCACACACACACACACACACACACACACACACAATGGAACCACCACTGTTTCTCAGACATTATTTCGTCATTAAATTCCCCCTTACGCTGTAAAGTATAGGATTTTTATCACCTTTTTTATTTGATTATTTTCTGAATGACATTTTTTTCAATCGCTGGAGAAAGTTTGTTAAAGTTTTATTTTTGCATGAGCTGTTGATCAGTTTCTCATGGGTTCAATTGTGTGTTTGTGTGTGTGTGTGCGTAATTGTGTGTACATATACATATATAAATTGTGTGTGTGTGTGTGTGTGTGTGTGTGTGTGTGTGTGTGTGAGACGTTCATCTGGTTTTCACTCTGTATAAATTGTACTATTTTTTGAGTAATTAAATGCACATGTCCATCGTTGATGTTTGTCTTGGGTAATGTTTATTTTTATTAAGATGGTGATCGGGTAAATCGTTCATTTATTTAAAATAAGCAAAAGGCCATGTTGCAAATACAAGTTCAAATAAAGTTGTTTTTTTATAATAAGATTACTGTTTTGATGTTTTGGCATTTTGAAAATGATGTAAAATCGGATGAAATAATAGGAATGGCTTTGTGTATGTAGTTAAAGGAGAAACCTCACGGCTTCTCACAGCTGCTGGATCGAGTCAAGAAGCTTTTCTTGTCATTTCAAGCAGATGTAGCTGACGCAGTACACAGTGAAATGAAACCACGTTCCTCCAGGATCCTGGGGCTGCGGAAAACACCACAGAGCTAAGGACTAAAAGTAAGTTGACTTAGACACCTAAAGCGTATGGTGTGCAACCTAGTGCAAACAGTGCAAGACAAACAGACAGTACAATACACTACAGGACAGAGACAAAATCTTCTGTAGTTCTCCATATCTCCACACACTAATAGAAGCCAGAAATAATCCTAGATTAATATTTAATACAATGCAAATGTAGCTAGGAATAAATCATATTTTTCAGACTTTTAATAAAGCAACCCTCTGCAATGTTTAACATGTTCTAGCAGAACAGGATCTTTTACCACAGACACCTGAAGTGTCCGAATTCTGTAATTCATTAGATTCATCTGGCACCTTCACAATTTACTATTGTTCTATTAATAAAATTATTCAAATAATTTAATAAAATAAACAAGGTTGTAATAATGTGATCCTTTTAAAGAATCATCGATATTTACATGTGCTGTTCCAGTGTCCACAAATGCAGTCGGATTCTTTCCATGATAACTGTTATGTTGGTAATCACAGTGTCCTGCATCACCGGTCACACTCGCTCATCACCAGTACGCTTAAAAAATCCAAAAGACTCCGTTGTCATTTCTTAAGGAAGTGAGACGTGAGACATTTTTGGATTTCTAAAAAACATTCAGCCGCCACAAACGAGTCGATCACATGACCAGGAGGACACACGACTGTGCTGTGGAGCACGGTGTCGCTATTTATATTGTTATATTCATTTTATGTTGTTTAAGGTAGAGTGTACTTTTGTAAGAGAGTGTTCTGAGGTGAGGTTGAGTTCAGACTGTCAGGTTTAACATATCAGACATCTGACTCCAGTCCTCACACAACATCACCAGAACGTTACGGTTGCAGTCTCTCGTCGTACTGTGGTCACTGTCCTCTCAATCTCTGTAAAAAATCTAAAAAATAATAAACTAGTGTAACGTCCAGGCGCCCCGCCCTATGCGGGGTTCAAACCCAGACCTCCGTGGTTACCGCATGCACACGCCTGCACGCCGTGGAAGGAAGACCCAAACACAGGATTCAGTGAAGTGCTGCTTTATTAACATTGACACAAAAACATGGGGAGAACTAACACGACACTAATAAACCAAAACCTGACATACGGAACATGGAACAATGACAAAGACTGGCACGCAGGGATCCCTATTTATAGGGCAAAACATCAAGGTTAATAGGGAACAGGTGACAACAAGGAGAGAGAACAACGGGGAGGGCATGGCACAAAATACACACAAACAAGCAGGCTTCCTGGATTCACCTGCCAGCGCCCTCTCCAGGCCTGACAGGGAACTGTCCAGCTGTTCCTGACAACTAGGTATCTAAATCTTTTAAAGATATACAAACTATATAACAGGATTTTGTTACCGATCCTCTTACACTTACAAGCCCTCAGTCCTCATCTCTCCTCTTACACTCTATCACTCCACTCCCACTTTTGTCTCCTGCCAGCTGATTAATGGATGTTTTTGCTGTGTTAAATGAAATATTCAGGCTTTTGGTTTTAATTTCAGCCCGGAGCAATGATCTGAGAAACCTTACTGACACTGACTATGTTCATCTCTAGCACACAGTGAAGAATCATCTGTTTGCTGGAATAAATATTTAACTCACCCAGATGAAAGAGGTCAAATCAAAGCACTCACATCATTTGCATTGATTTTGTGCACTGATGAAAGCTCTCCGTTCTGTTCTGCTTTCCATAAACAATTTTAAACAGGGTTCATTTCTTACATGACAGACAAGCATCACTGTTTTTATATTTGAATAATAAATTTCTTATAAAGCTATTTCTGATATTAAGTTATTAACATTATTTTAACTGCCGGTTGATGACCATGTGTAAGCTTCAGCAGAAGTACTGAGGAAAATTTAAATCACACACTAAATCATCTTGTTGCCTTTTCCTCTGAATGAGAGCCTTAAACAGGATATTTAGTGACTGGGTGAAAGGTACAAATAAAGTGTGTGTGAGTCTTTCTGATCCGGTTCTGTTAAAACCCTGAGAGAAATTCAGCTGAGATTAATGATAATTAGGCATGCTAATAAACCGTTTCACCTGTGATCACAGTCTCCTAGTCTCAGCAACATGCTCTGAACAACACAACATGTAAGTGCTTCATCTGAATAAACACATTTTTACTGATCTGGAGATGAGCGTTATATGAGCGGAGATGAGTGTATAACCATAACAGTAACACACCTGAAATACAGGTAGGGTTAACAGCTGTGGAGCTGAGAGAGAGAGAGAGAGAGGGAGAAAGAGAGAAAGAGAGGAAGAGGGAGGAGCGGGAGAGGGAGAGAGAGAAGAGAGAGAGAAGAGAAAGACTTGACTTTAAACATTTCTTTATTTACCAAAAGTTAAAAAGCACACATCGGTGCAAATTCAAATGTAATATACACAAAAAACAAAACACGAAGATAATACATAGATACATAAATGTTAAAAATAACATACAAAAATAAATAAATAAATAAATAAATAAATAAATACCTTAAATAAAAAATAAGAAACAAAAAAAAAACAAGGTAACAAAATATACATAGATACATAAATTAGATAAATATAAAAGGAAAATAAAGAAGGAAGGAAGGAAGGAAGGAAGGAAGGAAGGAAGGAAGGAAGGAAGGAAGGAAGGAAGGAAGGAAGGAAGGAAGGAAGGAAGGAAGGAAGGAAGGAAGGTAGGAAGGAAGGAAGGAAGGAAGGAAGGAAGGAAGGAAGGAAGGAAGGAAGGAAGGAAGGAAGGAAGGAAGGAAGGAAGGAAGGAAGGAAGGACACATTAAAGTCATTCAGTATTAATTCAAAGTAAACATCCATGGCCCACAGTGCTGTAAGTCATTTCCTACAAATCAGAAAAAATCAGGAAAAGAAACAAAGCTATGTCAGATGTTTAAAGTAAAGCCCCGCTCGTCAGGTGGACATAAGAGATCATCGGCACCCCGAACCTGATAGAACTCATTTCCGTTATTAACCAGTGTGTAGTAGGCATACTCTACACTTAACCTCTTCTTTATTAACCCTCTCAGCATTAACACAGGATCAAGCACTTCACCTCCTCCCAGTTTCTTTTTTCTTCTCACCCAGATCGCTAGCTTTGCATTGTCGTATAAAAAGTTCAGTAAAGCCAGTTTTCTTTTGTTTTCTGAGAGTATTTTGGTCCGCATATAAACAGTGCTTTGTCATAGAAGCCTGTGAATTGTTGACCACAGGTTTCTACTAGGTCTAGTGCCAAAGACAGACGTGGACACTCAATGAAAATATGGAACACATCTTCAGAAGCTCCACAGAGGGTCCCCTTGTTCCTTGTTCATCTGAATACCTCAATGGCGGAGTGTGCTGTTCTGTAGCTAAAATCCCGTGTACAATTCTCCACTGTAGATCTCCCACCTTTTTTCCAATGGGTCTTTTGTACAGGGATCTCCAGCTACCTTTTGGAGAAGAGCCTGGATTGAGCACTTCTGTCCATTTGGTGCTTCTGACATCTTAGTCATTTGAGTTGGTGATAGTTTAGTTCTTTGACACACATTCTGTAGAGAGCTTTTTTTCCAACAGTGCTGAACGTTCCTAGTTCTGGAATGGTCATAGTCAGTAGTTTTCCCATGTTCTCTTGCCATCCTTCCTTCTTCAGAGAGACCCAAATCTCCAGAAAGGTCAGAAACTCATTTATATTTTCAACTGGATTTTCTTTCAAGAATTTTCTTGTTACAGCTGGTAGAGCAGCTTCCAGGTCATCTAAAAAATTTTGAGCCAGGCGTGTTGATTTAAACCTTATTTTGCCGGCTAGTTCCTCAGCTGTTATCTAGTCCGAGCTTTTTCTCAGTTGGCGTATTTTGAGGAATCCAGCCTCTTTCAGTGCAGATCTCATGGTGACCGAGCGCAGCATCTCTGTGGTGATGAGCGGATTAAAAAACAAAGGTTCTTCGAACAGGCATTGGTCAGGTGTGTCCCAATCTTTTGGAGAGGACAGGGTCTTCCATGTTTGAAGTACACCTTTGTAGAAAGATGTGAGTCCTTCCATGTCTGTTCTGTTCAAAGATTGGGTGAACAGGTGTTTGTCCAGGCCCATTCCTCCAGTCTTCCTCAGCAGGGCGTGTGCCACATCTGTCCACCGGTGGTGTTCATGGTAGAGAAGATGTTGTGCTGCTTGGAAAAGCTGCCACTCTGGATGGTATGTGTATTAATCCCTGTCCTCCTTCTTGAACTGGGAGGTAAAGAGCTGCAGCTCTCAGCCAGTGTTGTCCTGACCAAAAGAAGTCGACAAGAGTTCTCTGGATCTCATCAGTTAGGTCTTCTGGTGGATCTAAGACCGTGAACTTGTGCCACAACAATGATGCAGTGAGGTTGTTGATGATCAGAACCTCTGTAAGATAGCTGGGGTAACGCCCATCTCCATTTGGCCAGTTTAGCCTTTACTTTCTCTGTTAGTCCATCTCAGTTTTTCATCTTGAACTCATTTTTTCCAAGGTACACTCCCAAACATTTTATTCCGGTTGTTCCCCATTGGATGTTTTCTGGAAGATCAGACGGGTTCTCTCTCAATCCTGACCACAGTGCTTCACTTTTTTGCCAGTTTAGTCTGGCTGATGAGACTCTTTCATAAGTTTTCAGAGCTCTTTGTGTAGCTTGGATGTCTTCCTGTGTCTTGATAATGACTGTGATGTCATCTGCATACGCTGAGAGTTTGATAGTTTCAGGTGCCCTGCTTCCCCTGATAAACAGTCCAGTGAGGTTTTTTCTCAACAAACACAGCAGGGGTTCTATCGTGAGACTGTACAACTGACCAGACATTGGACAGCCCTGTCTGATCCCTCTCTTCATCATGATTGGTGTGCTCAGTCTTCCTCCAACTTTAATCATGCAAGAAGCATTTGTGTACAGGATTTTAATCCACAAGAGGAAATTTTCACTGAAGCCATAACATTCAAGGACTTTGAGTAAATACCGATGGTCTACTCGGTCGAAAGCTTTCTCCTGGTCGAGAGAGAGGAGACCCACATCGACCCTGTATACTTTGGAGTAATCTAGGATGTCTCGTATTAAAAACAGGGTATCATAAATAGACCTCTTTTATACACAGTAGGACTGACTTCTGTGTATTAACGTGTCTAGAAAGTTCTTCAGTCTATTGGCGAGACATTTGGAGATGATTTTATAATCAGAGCATAAGAGAGAAACTGCTCTCCAGTTCCTGAGTGAACAAAGGCCTTCTTTTTTGGAATTAAGGAGATTGCAGCATGCTGACAACTTTGGGGAAACATTGGTCAAAACCTGGTGAATTTCCTGAATTGTATCAAAGAGGTTTCTGCCTATAACTGTCCAAAAAGTTTTATAGAAATCAACGGGTAGTCCATCCATCCTTGGTGTTCGTCCAGAAGAAAGCTGTTGAACTGCTACTGTCACTTCCTCAAAGGTCAGTTTCGAGTCTATTTCTTTTTTATGTTCATCATTCAATGATGGCGTGTTGTTAAAAAGCTCATCTGAGCGCTGTTTACCCGTATGTTCCTCAGAATATAAGGTTGAATAGAAATTTACGGCTAGTAAAAAAGTAGGGGGAGGGGGTTAGATGGGGAAGATCAGACAACTTCTGTTTGTTTGTTTGTTTGTTTTAGAAGATTAGTTTTTGTTATGTGAGAGAACTGTTCTGATCCATTTTAACTCCAGTGTAATAATGGTGTCAAAAGGTCAGTACTGTGTTACCAAGTGGAATCTGAAATTGTAAAAATCTGATGTTTCCAGTCTTTCTGCACTAGCAATAGTACTGATACTTCAGTAAACTCTGAGAACCCACTGCAGTGTTTCAGAAGTGACATCCTCGTAAGAATACGAAGAGAAATCTTCCAGTTTTCGTTCCCCGAGTCTCTCGAATTTGCGATGATAAAGTGGTAACTATAGCAACCGACGAAAAATAACAGCTTTTTCAAAACAGAGCTGTGTAAGTCATGCAGTGTAAATGCAGAATAATAACAAGAAGTTTTATTTTATTTTATTTTTTTTATTTATTTATTGTAGCAGTCTGAGTTAAGTTTTTGAATTGCTCGATTTTGAGTATATATGGAGATCAGATATTTTATGTTACTATGTTGCTGTGACAAAAAAAAGTGTAAATAAAGCAATCTTGTATGAATGTTAAAATACAGCATATAGGCACTTAAGGCTGGTGAGAATGGGGGCATGGTGTGATGAGGAGCCACCCCTTAGTTCGAAGACTGGGGTCCAACATTTGATGCTATGGCCCTTATGACAACACAGTCTTTGTGAGAAAGTATATGCCTAATGTCTAATGCCTAGTTCATCATACAAACAGAGTGTGTCAGAGTTCTGTTAGAGTAAAATGGTAAAGATGCTCGTGCTGCTGTACACAGCCATCTTCCTTGCCCGAGGATGTGCTCATACAGCTGGATGAAGTGCTTATACCGAGTCACTGTAGATTCACATCACATTAAGATTTAGCTTTATAAGGTCTGTTTTCCAAAAGAACATGCCGAATGTTTCCACAAATCCTTCTTTTTCAATATCCATCTGGATGCTAAAGAAATAGCAAGATTCAAAATTCTTGTTCCTGCTTTAATTCCCTTCTAACTCAAGAACATACTATTTCATTTCTTACAGGAATTTATAGTGCTCGTTCACCTTGACCTGTGTGTTAAGGGTGTTTTTGCTTTAAGTGTAAATCCTTTATAAGAGTTTCCATGCTTTACATCACTCTATGAGCTCTGTGACTGTTCACTTTTCTTTACAAAAACAAAATGAAAATAAGCTATACGATCTTTAGATAGATCTTTAAAGTGGATTTAATTTCATTTCACACACAAAGCTGGTTTTATATTAGAGCATGCTGAATTTCATTTCTCACAGAGCAAGGTTTTACTGAAATTAGATGTAATAGATTTAATCAACTTGCCCCATTATTTCATCTAAATGTAACATGGAGAGTTGGTAAAAGGAAGTCAGTGCTAAAGCAAATCTCCATGAGTCTTTTTTAGTTTTTACTCATACCTCTAGTCATGTCTAATCTTCTTAAAAGAATTAGAAAAACTGCAAAAAAAATAGAGCTGTGAACTGCTCAAGCAGTGTTTTGGCCTCCAGGAAAGATACAACGTACACTCACCTTCACTTTAATATGAACACCTGTACACCTGCACATTCATGCAGAATCAGACAATTATGTAGCAGCAGCTCAACACGTCTCTCTCTCTCTGTAACCGTGCCATGGCTGTTGGTGTCTGATGGGCTGGTTGGAGTATTTCAGAAACTGCTGATCTCCTGGGATTTTCATACACAGTTTCTGGAGTTAATACAGAATGGTATGAAACAAAAAGCATCTTGTGAGCTACAGTTCTGTGGAAACACGCTGTTTATAACAAACATCAGAAGAAGATGGTTTAAGCTTGGACTTCACAACAATTGTGAGCAGAAGAACATCTCAGCATGCACAAAACACTGATCCACCAGGTGAGTGTCATACAACAGCAGGATACCTCTCCTGTCACCAAGAACAGGAACATGAGGCTATCATGAGCACAGACTCACACAAACAGCTGGGTTTTGGTTGGATGGTCAAACTCTTTGGTTTTAGGGCAAGCTCTCCATCACTGGGTTGAGTAAACAGTGACAACTAGGGTTATATTTAGGGTTAGATTCGGCGAAGGCACAATGATTTCCCCAATACAAAAATCCATTGTGTGATTATGGAAACGAGGCAAGTGCACAGGCTGGCAACTCATGAAGTTCAATTAATATATTAATAAATTAATAGGTTTTTGAATTTACAGTGGGCTTTTCATCACAATGTTTAAATCTCATTCTATCTAGCCATAATTAAGAATTCTGATAAAAAAGCAAATGTTCTTTAATATCAGGTTGAGGCTTTAGGTTAGGGCTCTCTCAAGAGAGCAACCGGTAACCTCGAGCGAAAATGGAGAAAAACTAAATTAGAAGTTTTTAGAATTGTGTATAAAGATAGTATGTCCAGCTATAGACAGGCTGCTAGAACTGAGCATCTGAGCAAACTGATAGAAATAAACCAAAACGATCCCAGATTCTTATTTAGTACAGTGGCTAGACTAACAAAACATCAGATATCTGAAGAGAATACTCCATCACAGTTTAGTAGTGAGGACTTTATGAACTTCTTCACCGACAAAATCGATAGTATCAGGAACAAAATAATGGATGTTCAACCTCTGACAGCATCTTGTGATCTAGTCCAGCCTAAAGCTCCACAGCTAGAGCTCCAATGGTATACAAAGGTCATGTCCCTAAACCTCTCAAGTTGGCAGTCATTAAGCCTCTTCTTAAGAAACCTAAACTAGACCCTCAAGGCTGCATCTCAATATTAGTCTTACTTGATCTTAGTGCTGCATTCGACACTATAGATCATAACATTCTCGTAGACCGCTTACAAAATTACATAGGTATTCAGGGACAGGCGTTAAAATGGTTTAGATCCTACCTGTCTGATTGATACCATTTTGTAGATTTAAATGGAGAACTGTCCAGTGTAATGCCAGTGAAATATGGGGTCCCACAAGGATCAGTTTTAGGACCTCTGTTTTTCTCAGTATACATGCTTCCCTTGGGCAACATTATTAGAAGGCATGGGATTAGTTTCCATTGTTACGCTGACGATACACAGTTATATATCTCATCAAAACCAGATGAAATATCTAAACTGTCTA
Organism: Hemibagrus guttatus; assembly: GCA_033459395.1. Lineage (NCBI taxonomy): Eukaryota > Metazoa > Chordata > Actinopteri > Siluriformes > Bagridae > Hemibagrus > Hemibagrus guttatus. Next base: position 18,925,609 of record JAUCMX010000026.1, read on the forward strand.
GATTAACAGTGTGTTAAAGATATTAAAGATTGGATGACTGATAATTTTCTATTACTTCTTCTTCTTCTTTCGGCTTTTCCCTTCAGGGGTCGCCACAGCGAATCATCTCTCTCCACCTATCTCCACCTATCTTCTGCATCCTCACTCTCTTCACCTCCAGAACATTCCTCACAAACTCCTCCTTCAGGACCACACCTACCCCATTTCTCTTACTATCCACACCATAATAAAACAGCTTGAATCCTGCTCCTATACTACGAGCCTCGCTACCCTTCCACCTGGTCTCCTGTACACACAGTATATCCACCTTCCTTCTCTCCATCATATCAGCCAGCTCTCTACATTTCCCTGTCATAGTACCAACATTCAGAGTTCCTATTCTCAGTCCTACACTCTTACCTTTCCTCTTCTCTCTCTGTCTGTGCACTCTCCTCCCTCCTCTACTTCTTCCACCAACAGTAGCCCAATTTCCACCGGCGCCCTGTAACCGCCGATGGCGGTCGTTGTTAATCCGGGCCTCGACCGATCCGGTATGAAATTCGTACTGACGATTCGCATGGTTAAATTTGGCAATGTTTTACGCCGGATGCCCTTCCTGACGCAACCGTCTCTATTTATCTGGGCTTGGGACCGGCACAGAAGTCACTGGACTGTGACCCCCATGGCTAGATTGATAATTTTCTATTACTAAATCCTGATAAGACGGAGATATTACTGATTGGTCCAAAAACCAGTACACAGAAGCTCTCACAATTCAACCTGTACTTAGAAGGATGTTCTATTACTACTAGCTCTACAGTGAAAGACCCGGGCGTAATATTAGACAGCAGTTTGTCCTTTGAAAAACATATTTCCGATATTACAAAAATAGCCTTCTTCCACCTCAGAAATATCGCCAAGCTTAGGAACATTTTATCTGTATCTGATGCAGAAAAGCTAGTTCACGCGTTCATGACCTCCAGACTGGACTATTGTAATGCATTACTAGGTGGTTGTCCTGCATCTTCAATAAACAAGCTAGAGTTAGTCTAGAATGCAGCTGCCAGAGTCAGAAAATATGATCATATAACCCCAATATTATCATCCCTGCACTGGCTACCTGTTAAATTTAGAATTGATTATAAACTAGCTCTACTTACATACAAGACCCTAAATGGTTCAGCTCCCACGTATCTAGCCAGTCTTCTAACACGCTACAATCCATCACGCTCCTTAAGATCCAAAACTCCGGACTTCTGGTAGTTCCCAGAATATCAAAGTCTACAAAAGGGGGTAGAGAGTTTTTGTATTTAGCTCCTAAACTTTGGAATAGTCTTCCTGACAGTGTTCGGGGCTCAGGCACAGTCTCCCAGTTTAAACGTAGACTAAAGACATATCTCTTTATCCAGGCATACACCTAATACATCCCATAACTTTGTGCTCCAGTACATCTGATTAAATGCATATCATCATCTAGTGCCTGCTAATATTATGAACAGCAACTACACTAATTACTTTCCACCTGTTTCCCTTCTTCTACCCATCCCGAGACCTATAGAGATTGTGCCAGCTCCAGTAGACCTTCAGTGAGAAGAGGCCAACCCTGCAAGAATCCTGAGGCATCCAGAGATGGACCAGCTCCAGCTGGGTTCTGCTTCGTGAGGATTTGGGTATTCAAAGCAACGCTGCCAAACCTATGTGGCGTAAAACTTGTGCCAAGTTGTTGTGCGGACCAGTTGGTCCGCTGTGGCGACCCCGAACAGGAAGCAGCCGAAAGCAACTTCTTTTTCTTCTTTATTTACTTATTGACTTTCATTGTATTCATATTCATTTCATGGAATTAAATTAAGTAGTTTTATTTCAGCTTAAAAATTTGTTTTCCAGCTAACTGTTCAGCTGAGTTGCCTAGCATACTGCGCTCTTCAACATGTATCTGTATGTTAGGAACAGGACTTTATTTTAGCATCAGATTGAGGGTTAGGTTTAGGGTCATTTTTAAAGTTAGGGTTTGGTTTGGCTGAAGATGATTTTCTTGTTGTGAACAGTGAACTCACAGAACAGCTACACATGGTAATGGCAATAGAGTAACAGAAGAAAACTTTCTTGTTTATCCTTAACTCACTTTGAAGAATTACGTTTATGAAAGTCGTTCTTCTGCACATGCGAATCTCCTGCTCACGCAGGATGATGACGTAAGCAGATGGTAATGTTCTTTAATTGCAGGTCTGTTGTTAGATGATATTTAACATCGAAACATTAACATGTTATCACACAGTCTGTTATAGAAGTTGGCCAAGAATTTTATTGGAATTAATACATACTGTTATGAGACAGCTGAACACACATTGTTCCAGGGGTGGAAACACTCATGGCCCCTTTAACACCTGATTTACTGAAAAGGGCTGTTCTCACTGCACTTAACCCCAACACTAAAGTCTACATCCGCACTCAGATCTTAGTGTCAGTGTTATAGTAAAGATGTTTCCTCTCTCAGGTGGACTCTGGATGCCCCTTGTCTGTTCTATCGGTAATGGCACGTGGATCCAGGCAGCACTGTGAGTTTTACTGCAGAAGAACAGACCTGGCGTGTACACCATAGTGTTCAGCTTAGTGGGCCTCATCATCCGCTCCAAGGTGCCAGACGCCCAGCTACTGGACCAAGCCTGTAACCATGCAGCTCACAGCCTCGTGGTGCTCAGTGTGACTCTCACAGCAGTGATGTTGGGTAGCCTGTAAACATGTTCTGGTCTGATGTATTTAATTCATGGATTAATCAGTGTTTTACACAAGGAATTAAAAGAATAATTGCAGATAAACAAGTATTTAAGTGTAATGGCTTAACCCAAAACCACAGGCTTTATTTTTAAACAGTAAAAGTTCATCAATCTTCTTTTTTTCCCTTTTTTTAATGAATGTCTTGTGTATTTATCTTTAAGTTAAAATGCTTATCACTGCTTAATTTTTATTAAAGTTAAAACTAATATTTTAAGCATCAAAGTGTATAATAAATATTATGATATTTGTTAGTTTGTTGTATGTAAATATGGTTATTTTTGTTTAGTTCTTTTTCTACATTTCTGTATCTGTTGCCACGGTAACTTGGTTAACAGTCACCGGAGACACAGGTCTAGTCTGACGAGTTTCTGGAGTGGTTTTTTTTGAAGGTGCCGGTGAAGGTCTTGGAGATGTTGGAGAAGATCCTGCCCAGCGCTCTGCGAGTGTTCTTGAAGATGGACCGCGAGGCCTTCGATTCTCCGCATGAGTCTGGAAATGAGAAGAAGCAGAGTTACAGCAAAATGACCAAACCTGCTGTTTTATCAGGACATACAGTGCAGGAAAGGAAAAAAACTAAAACTCTTAAACACCATCGCTATCATCACTTACTCCAGTTAAAAGCACAGGATACAGAGCAGTGATGAAGTAGCTGTTATACACTAAAAAGGTCAGTGGCGTAAACGTGGTCAAACTCACAGGTTCATTTAGTTTTAAAGACACCCTCGTGGAGACGTGCGGAGGCGGACGTACTCGGCCGGTCACCCTGTGGCAGAGGAACTCTGCGCTGCTTCTTCTGCTTGGTACGCTGAGAATTATGAAGATAAAAAGACAAATCAGGAAGCAGAACTGGAGGTCTAAGATTATTATGTGATTAATGCTGTAAATGTCACTGATGTTTAATAAACCATCCAATTATCAATAACTACAGATAACATCTCAGAACCTCGTAAGAACATTTAAGAGAAAAAGTTCTGCATACCTTAACCACCACGCGCCTGCTCGTCTTCACGATGAAGCGAGCTCTACACCTCTTCTTCTTCTCCTGATCCTCAGCGTGAAGCGAGCATCCATCCCTTCTGCCACTCGCCCCGGCGTTCAGCACATTCTGCAGTAAAGCCTGAGTGGACTTCTCAACAAACCTGTAAACCAGCCAAGAAGAAAACTGCACAGGGCGTAACATGCTGTTCCTTCTGACCAGAACAGAATCGGATAAACTCCGACCCACGTCCAGCTCGTGAACCGAGCCTTCCTCATCGATGTAGATGGGAACCACACAGTCCTCTTGGCTCTCTGAGTGTGCTGACCGATCTGTCCCTTTATCATCAGCAGCACTTTTGGAGAAGGAAGTGAAGAAAGCCTTCAGCTGATCGCGCACCACAGTGAAAAAGTGCAGAGGAACATACTGACTCTTCTGGACCGAAGGCAGAGGCTCTCTCTCTGCGTCTAGAACGCTCTCTTCCAGTCCAGAAAGACTTTGGAGCTGTGTGGAAAAGACTGGGGAGCTCTTTGTGTAGGGATCTGAGGAAGCATCAGCATCACTGACTTGGCTTTATCCAGGAACTGCTCAGCAGCTACAGATCTCTGGACCTTCTCCGTGATGCCGTCGAGCTCGGCATCGGTTTCGGTACAGGCGTCCAAGAGCGTCTTGCTTTTCTCTGAAACCGCTTGCTGCCGCTCACTGATGAATGTAAACACTCGCTTGTGGATGTTCATGTGGATCTTTTGAGCAAAAGAGAGGAACTTCTGCTCATCTTCTGGTCCAGACTGGTCAGCATTGCTGCAACTGACAAGTATACAAAACAATTTCTGCAGAATTTCCGTGGATGTTCTCTTGGCCAGCTCCATCAGGAAATTCATTTTTGTCTCACTAGAGGCAGAGACGGAGGTTTTAGAAGACACTGAGGCGGTGAGTTTCTCCTCGGTGCTCAGAAGAACTTCACTGACTGCTTCTGAGGCTATGCTCATAAACTGCTCACTGAAAGGACTCACAGAAGGAGCTGATGAAGCACAACCAGGAGTCATCACTTCAGGTGTTGTAGAGACCGAGTCAGAGGTTGTGGATACAGTAACCCACGAAGAGGACCTGCTGACCGAGACAACTTTTTCCAAGCCCTTCATTAGTTTTTGGAACTCCAGGAGAGACTTTACTGACATTACTGAAGTTGTCTCTCCTCCAGATCTGTGGAGCTGTGTAGAGTGATACAGGTCTCATTAGTGCAGGTGATGCTGAGATCATCTATCTGTGAGACTGGACCTCCTGCAGGTGATGAAGCACTCACAGAGCAGCTCGCCCTCTGTCCTGATGCCATACTCCGGATCGCCTCCAGCATCGCACCTTTAATCTCTGTGACGATTCTCTGACCGAGATGACAGATGAAGTCAGACACCTCCACTGGGGATCTTTAAACACACACAGGGAAGAGAGAACAGTAACGAGGATGAAGATTAATCCTGGATTCTGATTGGTCAGGTGTTGATTAAACAGTGCAGTAAAGTTGATCCTTGTGAATATTAAGAGTGAAATCTGAGCAGCAGGTCAGTAAAGTTTACCTTTGAGCTGAGGCACCTGAGGAAGAGCACTTGCTCGATTTCGACTCTGCCATTTCCTTCAGCTTGTCATTTGCCTCCAGAATCGCTTCGATCCCGAAGCTTTTGCTGAGAGGCTTCAGTCAACGCCGGACGACAGCAGACGACACCGAGGTCACGATTTTAGTAGACGCAGCAGCAAACTCCAACCTTGAGACCTTTGGAAGTAAAAGAAAGAAAATCAGCTTGAATATGAAACGTGATCAGTGACATGATGACGTGTTCAACCTAATGAAACATAACATAACTCTTCACATAAGAATGAATAACACTGCTATAAATAACTGTAGAGATTTACACACATGACTGAATCGGACTGTTTCCTCACATCAATACAGCCAGTAGAATATTACGCAATACACTGATTCATCTCTTCATTAGCCAGATCAATCACCTCATTCTCATATTCACATCCTGTTCATTATTCCTTATTCTCACACTCTTACCTTCTTCATCATGCCTCTGGTCACAGCCTTCCATTCCCTTTAAACACACAAACACACACACACAGGAAATCAGCATCTAATCATTTATTCAAGTGTAAATGAACTGAATAAAACATTACTGAGAGTCAGAGATCGATCATACTCATCGCTCAGGTGAAGAACGAGGTCTATAATGTCCCTGAAACACCTCGGTCTCTGGTCAGATGTGGTGCTCAGAGTGGACGCTCCGGCTGCTCCAGCTGTTCTTCTTTTCTTCTCACTCATCTATAAAGAGCACATGGAGTTTGTCAGAGCTTTAACTGAGAGTTTTTAATCATTACAACAGCGAGCATAAATATTAGCACTTTCACATCTTTTACACAAAGTGTGGCTTCTTAAACCACCGAACTTTTACATCTTTAATCAAATAAAGAGAAAATATTGACTATATTGAATAATAATAATAATAATAATAATAATAATAATAATAATAATAAGTGAGGATTGTAGGAGCTTACCTGTTGTGTGATGTGTATAATGCAGTAAATGAGCTGATTGAATCAGAAGTGGAATTTAATCCCTTCTCCTCATGTGACGCTATCGAATTCACCCCTGTGACGTCACAGCCCCCTTCTCTTACGGTTTTCGGTTCTTTAAAAAAGAAAAAGAAATTTGGTCTCTCAAATGCTATCTGGAGGTGGAAAATTTAAAGGAAGAAAAGTTACTCTTTTGATAGAGTCGTTTTTCCAGAGTGAATTATGCTCAATGTAGTGTTAATATTTTACTCTTTCCTGTGATATTTGACTCTTTTTGGTGTTTTTTGAAATCAACTCTCATACTATTTTACTTCTTTCAGAGCTACAATGTACCCTGCTACTTAACTCTGTTCAGAGGAACTTCACATTTGCTCTACCACAATTTACTCCCCTCCAGAGTTATTCTTCTGAATTACACTGTTCATGTTTTACCCCTAAAATGAAGAACTTGCTTTTTAGTCTGAAAAAAGAACCAACAACATACTGTATACTCATGTCTCACAATTTTATTTTTCAAGCTCCTCTTCAAACATTACACTGAATTCACTCGTCATTGTGAATGTCATTGTGTTGTGATCGTCAAAAAAGAAATAAAAATGAAATGAAAACAATAATACTAAAATTATCAAAAAAGATAGTGATAATATAATGGAGAAGATGAAGAATTACATGAAACTATACGGAATAATAAACAAATCAGAATCACAAACATCAGAATGTCAAACTTGTGGTGCAAAATATTCCTAATTTCCAAAACAGGTGCTTTTATGGCATGTGCAACTTTGTAAGCATGGACTTGTTCATCTAAACAGAACGTTTTCAGTGCCGTGGTTATTAATAGGATGTGCTCATCTTTAATAACAATATTCTGGATTACATGAAATACAGGCATGTCATTTTGAACTTGAACACAAACTGCCAACCCTGACCGATAAGTGTTTCCACGGTGCTTGACCCATTTCACATTTAGGACCTTAGTCCACATAGGCACATTAAGTCTCTCAGCCATCTCAGAGCCAACTTCCATTTCATTCAATGGGACAAATTTCTCGGGACCTAATTTCAAGTCATTTGGATGTAAGCCATTTGGCACTGGTGTTTCTTTGCTAATGTATTCATTATGTTCTTAAAGCTTTTCAGCTGCGTTTTAAAAATGTTATGCTTCGCTTTGTAACGCATGCACCAACAATGTATCAGTGGTCCAATGTTCAAGTCAAGAAGCTTTTACTGTCATTCCAGCCACATATAGCTGACGCAGTACAGAGTGAAATGAGACAACGTTTCTCCAGGACCCTGGTGCTACATTAAAACACACAACATCTAATTACAAAACCAACACAGAGCTAGGACAGAAGTTTGTTCTAGATACATAAAGTGCAAAGTGTGCAAACAGTGCAAAGACAAGTACAGAAAGAACACAAGACAGGACACAAAACATGTGCAATGTGCAAGATGGAATGTGATGTGCATTACATATGTTAGTAACCATATACATAGCAGCATAACCATTTGTAGCAGCATGTCCATTTTCTGCACACAACTGGGGTAATGCACCATAAAATGATGCTTTGGCAACAAGTTCTTATCAGGAAACAAATGCTTAAACAAACTGGAGTTCTGCAATCAGATGTTTCAAATAAATGGTGATACCAGTGGATATAACCGAAGAAAACACAATATTGACTATGTGAAGCAATAAAATGAACAAATACCAGTGCTGATCATTAGGACACACAAAATCTCCAAATATGATGCGCAGATAACGCAGGAAACACCAGCTCTGAGTGGCATTTAAGCCCAAGTCATTGGAACCCTCTCTTAATTCTACACCAGGAGGTTTGTTTTGTTGTTCCATGAAGCCATAGTTGTAATTTTCAGTCAGGTGCTGAATGAGTCATTTCATCTCATACTGAGCAACCCCCTCTAATATGTTGTGCATAATATCAACAGAAAAATTTGCATTGGTGTGGAAATATTGCAGCAAATTTAAAAAAGCAAGATTTTTTTACTCCCATTACAAAAGGTAGACTGGGATTGCTCTGCATTCTCTGGCAGTGTTCAGCATGAAGTTCTTAAGTACACACGGACATCTTTAGACTATCTTCACTGAACACTGTCTGAAAGTCCTCTTTCTCTAAGGCAAAAGCGGCAACAGTATCTAGCACTAAATGATTCCACAACAAGGAATGGACACCAAGGTCGTCACCAGTAACTTGAACAATGGTTCCATAAACTGAATGATCAAATAAAGGAATCTGAATGCCATTGGTTTCCAGTGTTGAGACATCCTGGACAAGTGGCTCTAGTATATCATCAAACCCATATGTTTTGATATCTTCTGAATGAAATAAAGTGACTAAATGTATATTTAGTAAACTCGAGTTGTATTTAGGGGAAATATTTCTAAGGGTAAAATAGATAGCCCTAACTTATGTATTCCTCGTTTTGATCCAAGGAGGTTTGAGCATTCAAATTCATAAAAAAAAAGCTGGATCTGAACTGCATGTCTTTGTTTTGAGAAGTGTGCATGATTCTTAAAGAATTCTCCATCATGTACGTCATAAAGACAATTTGGTCTTTGTTGTGAATCTCTTGCCATCATATCTGAAATGTTAGGGTGCTTATAAATGGACTGTAATGTCTCAAGAATTGGTATATATATATATACAGATTTATCCTTAACAATAGTTTGTTCCAGTTGTTCTGTTAAGCCATGTCACAAATCTTGTTCCAAGAACACATTCAACAGGATCTGTTTTCCCCCATTTCTCTGAAAAGTACTGCATTCTCCTGCTCTCAGTGTTTAATACTGCAAAAGGATTTAGCATTTTTTCAAAACACTGATCAATTTGAGACTCAACAAACCTTTTTATGGGCTCCTCTAAGGATGAGGAGTTGTTTTTCACAGATTCTTGAGTTTCACTATGAATGTCTCTAATCACTTCTGCTAAAGCACAAACATACTTAATAGTTGTCTCTGCAACAACAGCAACTTTAAGTTCAGCTATCGCCGTTGCACAACTGTTTACTATATTTGTTTTTAGGAGTGCAGACTCACAAGGTGAATTTTGGTTTGGTAAAACACCTACATCATCTAATGAAGTGGAGTTGGAGGTGGATGAGCTTTCACCACAATCAAGGCGTGAACGGTCAATTGCACAACACTTGTTTTCGCAATCCAGAAAAACTATAGTAAACATGTGAACAACCTCTTTGAGCAACTTTTTCCTGGACAAAGGCTATGAACTAACTTAAAGTGCCTTATAAGGGCATTGGCATTAGCATGCGCCTTTTTACAAATGAAACAAATCATCTGCTCACTGGAGAATTCTAGCTCTCAACTCAGACGCTCTGGGATTCACCTTGGTGGTTTCAACATCTATATCATAGACAGTGGTTTGCAGAAAGCTATACACATCGGTCAATTCCTGATACTATGAGATGCCAAAGACAAAGTGAGCTTTGAAAAGCTCATCAACACAGGCTAGTGAATTAGAAGCCTTACAGGGTAGAGCATGTTGGTCAATCACAATAAACCAAGAATGGATCCTACTTCTCCTCGGCCCAACAGCAAGTAGATACGGCTGGAGACTTTCTTCAATGCTATCCAAGTGCCCTTGGATACTGGTACCGGTCTGTGAAAGAATGAAAACACATTAGTGGTAATGTGACTTAACAGTTAAAGTCAATATACAGCATGCATAAATATACAGTGATGTCTTCCACCAAAGTTTCTGTATTACATGCTTCCAAGAGATTCCAACAGATTGTTACTAGGCATGTGCTAAGTAGAAAAGAATAGCAACAACAATTTGGAGGACAAGTGATTTTTAAGGGAAATAAGCAAGTTCATGTTCACACAGTGCCAGAACATTATGAAATAGTTTCATTTGATCTGCTTAGTCAGTAGCTTCACCTTGATGAATTTCACAAGTCGATCACATGCTTGTCTAGCTGAGATCTTTCCCGGTCTTTTTCGGCCTTGACTTGAGGGTGGCAAAAGGTGAACCAGCTTCAGAATGGAAGACATTTTGCCTCCCAACCTAGAGACACGGAAAATAAAATACACATTTTTTGTTTTTTAGGTAGAAGGGGTTGAGCATACCCTTCTCACTTTAACTTGACTTAGCTTCATTGGAAGATGTGCTGGTATAAATACATTAACCACTCTAGTACTTTACTTAATACTGCACACAGATTCAGCATTAAAGGGATAGTTCAACCAAAAATGATTTAGCCCTTGATTTAGTCACCCTCAAAGCATCCTTGGTATATATGACTTTCTTCTTGCAGAAGAATCCAATCAGAGTTATATTAAAAAATGTCCTGGCTTTCAGAGGATTTTGATATAAGCCAAGAGGAGACTGGTTTCCCATTGCTAAAATAAGGAAACTTTACTTTCTTTGCTCCTGTAAACAACTGGTGGTTCTCTCAAGACTAGCATAGTCTCACCTGTGCATGCACGACGCATACGTCCTACATCATCTGCCCAGAACACCTTCCGCATACAACAGTTGGCGGAAATGAAAGAACAGAACTCAAACACCTGATATTGTTTACATGCACACGTCACTTTTTATATTTGTACTATAACTTGAAATATTATAACTGTGTTAAATATCTCTGCTGCTATTCTCACACTCACTGTACAACACTGTTCTTTTTTTTTGCACACAGTGGGTGTTATGTGTCTTGTTTGTCTGCACTGTCTCGTCATTCCCCGCACTTATGTTGTATGTTTAGTTTAAAAATTCTGCACCTTAGTTTAACTTCATGTTTGTCCGCATAACCCTGTATTCTGTTTTTGTTCTGTGTAGCACCTCTGGTCCAGGAGGAACGTTGTTTCATTTCACCGTGTACTGCATCAGCTAGATATGGTTTAAGTGACAAAGCTTCTTTGACTTTGAATATCTCCTAATGAACTTGAGCTTAAAGAAGAAGTTGTTGCTTTCGGCTGCTCCCTGTTCGGGGTCGCCACAGCGTACCAACTGGTCCGCACAACAACTTGGCACAGGTTTTACACCGGATGCCCTTCCTGCCGCAACCCTCCCATTTTTCCGGGCTTGGGACCGGCACTGCAACCAGTGGCTGGGGTTGAGGCATTGGCTGGGAATCGAACCAAGGCCTTCCGCATGATAGGCGAGCAACCTACCACTGAGTCACCAATGCCTCGAACTTGAGCTTAAAAAATCTTCAATATAAACCATATCAATGGTCTGATTATCTGTTCATGCTACTGTGGTAGCATGCTACACAGCTATTAAGAATTAGTCCAATAGCCATATTAGCCTATGCAAATCAGCGAATTGGTGAATACTGCTGAGAATTCATTCATTGTCTACCGCTTATCCGATTTATACTCGGGTCACGGGGAGCCTGTGCCTATCTCAGGCATCATTGTGCATGATACACCCTGGATGGAGTGCCAACCCATCGCAGGGTACACACACACACACACACACACACACACACACACACACACACAAACACAAAACAGACAATTTTAGAGATGCCAATCAACCTACAATGCATGTCTTTGGACCGGGGGAGGAAACCAGAGTACCCGGAGAAAACCCCCGAGGCACGGGGAGAACATGCAAACTCCACACACACGGCGGAGGTGGGAATCAAACCCCCAACCCTGGAGGTGTGAGGCAAACATGCTAACCACTAAGCCACCGTGCCCCCCTACTGCTGAGAATAAACACAAAATTTGATAAGCATGTTAAACAATTTACCATCAAGGTTTGCTGTGCCTGGGATGAAAATTTCTAGGACTCCAAGATCTGGTCGTGTCAGCAGATATTCCAATGCTTCCTCATTGACTTCTGTGTTCGAGTCATCATTAAAAGATTTTAACATCCATTGTAGGAAGATTAAATTTCTTGGCAACTGAAGGGAGACCAAACTGACAAAGGCCAGCAATGCCAATGGAACTACAACAGTTATTTTTCAACCCCATAATATACAATCATACACTTACTATATTACTATTAAAATCATTTTCATAGGGAAAAGTATTAATGATATTAACAGTGTTAAAGTTTACCTCTTATCACATTCAAAAAATTGAATGTAAAAGGTTTTGAAGAAAAAATATATTTGGTGCTGTCTTTGAACTTCACTCTGACAACATTATGGCTTTGCATCCTGAAGAAACCAAAAAGATAAAATTACACATAAGGGGATAACTCTCACAGTCAGATGAAGAAAAGAACATTCATTAGTGCATTACACAACATGAATTATCTTTGTTCACAAATGTGTTTTTAATATGTGATAACTGTCCAATAGTTCTGTTAAGGCAGGGTGTTCAATAGCTCTATTTGGACGGTATTTGTTTTTCATGTGAAATAAATCTGCATGGCACCTCACTGATGAATCTTATGCATTCAGATGGTGATTTATTTACAGAGGAGGAGTTCAATTCAATTCAATTCAAATTTTATTTGTATAGCGCTTTTAACAAAGAGCATGGTCTCAAAGCAGCTTTACAGAACATAAGAAACAATAAACATGCAAACAAACAAAATTTTCCCTAGTGAGCAAGCCTGAGGTGACTCAGGCGACTGCAAGGAGAAACTCCCTTAGATGGTATTAGGAAGAAACCTTGAGAGAAATCAGATTCAAAAGGGAACCCATCCTCATCTGGGTGACACACGGAGAGTGTGATATGAACAATGTCCTTTCTGATGCAGATACAGCATGTGTAGAATGTTATGTGTAAAAGTCCTCAGAAAGCAGAACCCAGCTGGAGCTGGTCCATCTCTGGATGCCACAGGAGCTGGCACAATCTGTGTGTCTCGGGGGTGGGTAGAAGAAGGGAAACAAATGGAAAGGAATTAGCATAGCTGCTATTCATAATATTAGCAGGCACTAGACGATGATGTACATTTAATCAGATGTATTGGAGTACAAGGTTATGGGATGTATTAGGTGTATGCCTGGATAAAGAGATATGTCTTTAGTCCACGTTTGAACTGGGAGACTGTGTCTGAGCCCTGAACACTGTCAGGAAGACTGTTCCAAAGTTTAGGAGCTAAATACGAAAAAGCTCTACCTCCTTTTGTAGACTTTGATATTCTGGGAACTACCAGAAGTCCGGAGTTTCGAGATCGAGATAGTAATGCATTACAATAGTCCAGTCTGGAGGCCATGAACGCGTGAACTAGCTTTTCAGCATCAGATACAGATAAAATGTTACTAAGCTTGGCGATATTTCTGAGGTGGAAGAAGGCTGTTTTGGTAATATCAGAAATATGTTTTTCAAAGGACAAACTGCTGTCTAATATTACACCCAGGTCTGTCACTGTAGAGCCAATAGTAATAGAACATCCTTCTAAGTACAGGTTGAATTGTGAGAGCTTCTGTGTACTGGTTTTTGGACCGATCAGTAATATCTCCGTCTTATCAGGATTTAGTAATAGAAAATTATCAGTCAGTCATACACTCTTTAATATCTTTAACACACTCTGTTAATCTAGACAGTTTAGATATTTCATCTGGTTTTGATGAGATATATAACTGTGTATCGTCAGCGTAACAATGGAAACTAATCCCATGCCTTCTAATGATGTTGCCTAAGGGAAGCATGTATATTGAGAAAAGCAGAGGTGCTAAAACTGATCCTTGTGGGACCCCATATTTCACTGGCATTACACTGGACAGTTCTCCATTTAAATCTACAAAATGGTATCGATCAGACAGGGGGGGGAAGGGGGAGAGAGTGGAAGCTCTTTCCCAGTTCACATTTGAGTAAGTCCTTTTTCTTTTTCCTTATCTTCTGTGTGCGCACACTTTCTTTGAGTTTCTTAGAAATAGAACGTACTCACTCCTTTGATCCCCTCATCTGGGATGTTTGTCATCTCCTCCAAAGAAAATCCTTTTCTTTTAAAAAACAAAAAACAATTTTATTTCCATTTTAAAAAAAACTAAAAAAAAGGGGGAAAAAAGAGGAAAAGGGTAATTTCCAAAAAAAGTGAAAAGTATTCCCTAATTTAAAAAAGAAAGAGTAAAAGAAAGAGACAAAGAAAGGCCTAACGTTTCGCCGAGATCTGGCTTCATCAGAGGAAAAGACTCATTTGAAACACCTGGTCTATTTAAAGCTGAACACAGATGCATCATGGTAAATCTTGAGGGTGGGGCTACAATCACTAGCTGGTTTCTAATTGGTTCAACATAATCTTTTAACTTTTCTCCCAGCATTCCTAGGGTTGTAGTTTATATCCCCCCCGTGTTCATAGTGAATTCTAAGCTTTTAATATGAAAAAAGAAAGAGAAGAAAAAAAACAAAAAGAAAAAGAAAAGAAAAAAGAAAAGAAAAAAGAAAAAAAATTTGTTTTCAAAAAATTTTTTTTAAAAACTAAAAACATTTTATATTTGTACTTTTTTATAAGAAAAAAACAACTTATTAAATACATATTCCTCCCCTCCACCCACACAATACACAAATTAAAAAGAGTCAGGCTCGGGCATGGTTAGGTTAGAAATTTCTCAACTTAGCTCCCTAGGGAGTAAAGGAAGCACAGGCACAGACTCTAAATTTTAAATCCCAAAAAAAATGACAAAAAAATTTTTTTTATAAAAAATTGAGGATTCTCTGCCCCATATTAAAACAACAAAAATCTCAGTTATACCACTTGCTGTTCCCAAGTAGTCCCCCCTCCCTAAATACTAACCAGGAACAGCCCTGCCTAGCTACCAATATCAGACAAGGTCAGGCATTCTCAGGACAATATGGTGATGGTCTTAAAATTAAATTTAGAATGAAAAATTTTATTTAAAAAAAATTTTTTACTTAAAAAAATAAGGTAAAAAATTAGGATTAAGATAAAGATGACATCCGGATACACGTTGAGATTAGGATGGAAAATTTTTTTTTAAATAAAAAGCTTTGGGTTAGAACACCTGATGTTACCAAATGATCCCCCATACAGGCACTGACCAAGACTGACTCTGCTTAACCTCCAAGACCAAACGAGACTGGGCACTCTCAGGGTGGCATGGCCAAAGATGTAAAATGAAGGTTAGAGTAAGAGTTAAGACCAGGTTAGGGTTTCAGATCAAAAAAAAAAATTTTTTTTTAACAATCCTAACCTAGAAGTTGAAATCTAAATGAGGCTCTAAAATTTAGGATTAAGATAAAAGTAAGGAATAGAATAAAGATTAAGATTGAGGTAAAAGTAAAGATGAGATATAACCAAAATGCAAATAAAGTTAGAAAAAGGTTAGGGTTGGAATATAAATTAGGGTTGGCACCAAAATTAAAAACGGTTAGGTTAGGGTTAGGGTTAGGTTTGTGGAATATACAATGACTCCCCCCCATCACAGCCCAGAAAACTGCATGGTTGTATAGGGTTAGGATTTGGGGGTTAGGGTTGGGGTTAGGGTTGGGGGTTAAGGTTAGGGATTAGGGTTAGGGGATTAGGGGTTGGGGGGTTAAGGTTAGGGATTAGGGTTAGGGGTTGGGGGTTAAGGTTAGGGATTAGGGTTAGGGGTTGGGTTTTAGGGGTCCCCAGGCCGCAGTCCCAGTTAAACTGAGACCAACGTTATGCACGGGCCTGCCTCGTGTCTCATCGGTCATCCACTGTCTCTGTTTTTCATGAGTCACCAGTTATTTTTGTTTTTAGGGTGTTACTGGTCCCAAGACCCAGATGGTTGCACCAGTGTTCCATCATTGCTTTTGCACAGGTGGGCATCCAATGGATCTCATCCCCACTGACCTGGAATTTCTTTTCTGGTAACAGAGGTAAGTAGGGCATGCTTCTCTTTATATATGCATTTAACTCTGCTAGCCCAGTCTTTTCTACCCTACTCAGTTCCTCACTGTAATTTATGAGTGGGATCCATATTTTAGCCTGAGGAAACTGTTCTTTGGTCCTCTTCACGGCTCTCCGGAGCTGCTTGACTGCTGGCTCCCTCTGTTTTTGGCCTCTGTGATTTATGCCAAAGGCTAAGACTATTGTTTCCACTTAGTCTGTTTGGTAGCCTTGATATAAATGACTCAGCATGTCCTGAAAGTGCCTGCCGGATAGCTGTCAATTTGCAGGTTCTCCAAATTATGTGAAGGAATTCTGCTCAGGTTTGGAGTCCCCGATCCAACACCATTTTTTTTCGGGCCTGTGAACGACCAGTCCACCATTTTCCTGGTGGTTTTCGGGTGTCTGATGACCTTGAACAACATAGGTTATTGGATTGGTGTTGTCTCTGGGGTCAGTTGGGGCCTTGGCAGGGTGCTATGCTCACTGTCGCGCTCCGACATGCAGAGCAGAGAGTCTACTTCGGTGATTGCCTTTACCTCTGGGTTAGGTCTTTCTGGGCGAAGCATCAACATACGTGTTATTGTGTTTTGGGTAACTTTCTTTTCTTTTTTAGGATTTTGTTCCATGAAAGATTCCCTGGGCTTTCTGGGTGTCTTGGATGGGAGCGGTGTGAGTGATGGGGTCAGTTGGGGCCCTGGAAGTGGGCTATGCTCACTGTCACGCTCTGACATGCAGAGCAGAGAGTCTGCATCAGTGGTCGCCATTAATTCAGGGTTGGGTCTTTCTGGATGGAGCATCACCACATGTGTTATTGTATTTTGGGTAAACACTCTTTTCTTTTTCAGAATTTTGTTCCATGAAAATCTCCCTAGGCTTTTTGGCTGTCCTGGGTGGGAGAGGTGTAGGTAATGGAGTGCTAGGTTGCATGGGTTGTGGTGTTTCAGGGCACGGTGCAGGAGAGTACCAAGTGTGGTTGAGGGCCTGAGATTCAGTGCCATCTGCATTTTCCTCCAATAGCGAGGTAATGGCTTCAGCAGGTGAGGGAGTCCCATTTGGCTCTTCTGCCAGTGAGGTAAGTAGTTCTCTCACCTTCTCAATTGGTTCTGTCATGTGTCTATTTTTGTACCTATTTTGATACCATTTTATTGCTATGGCAAAGGCTGACTCCCAGTCATTCACCATTAAGTCATTAGAGTTCCCCCCCCCCTGATTAATGCACTGGGCATAATGATCCTGTAGGATTATTTTTGTTGTATAGGCCCAGTTTTTTGCATTTCCCTCTAAAAGGGATTTTGTTAAGGGTGTCATTATGGCTGGTTTTATCACCTCTGTCAGGTACTGTGTGAGGCGTGAAAAGTGGTTGGCTCTTCGTTGTTGTCTTTTGAGACTTTGGAATGATGATGGTGTGCTCTGATAAGCTCATAGAGTTTTTTGACTAGTGAGCTGAATTTTTTGTAATTAGGATCTTGTTTGCTGTGAATGTGGGGTCTGGGGTGCTCAGGTTGAGTGGCTAAAGTGTTTGAAGACTCACATCTCATGCCATTCACCTTATTTGGGCCTACATTCACGCTTTTAGGCGCATGCCTTAATGGTTGGGGTGGGAGGAGCGCCTCTAAGAGGACGTTCCCCGTGTTTCCAAAAATTTCTCACTAAAGTGAGTTGTGAGTGGTTTTGAGTGTTGTGTGGGGGTTCATACCTCCCAGCCACAACATCGCTATAGCTTCTTCGGAAAGACAAGGACTCACGCCGTTGTAGTCTTTGGTGTGGAGCAATGTAATTAGGTCTTGGGACTGATCTATATTGATCAGACCTTGATTCTGGATAAAAGGGCATTTTAATTTGGGAATGTGTACACAGTTTAATTATTGTAAGAGGCAAGTCAGTTGCGCAACGTTTCGGTTTGATATTAAACCTTCATCAGGCGTTGACCTGCCTTATAGTTAAATTTAAGTGAGAATTTAGAAAAAACCAATGAAATGAAGCAAAAAAAAGGATTAAAGTGAAAAAAAAGGGGGGGTTTGAGAGAAAAAAAGATGTTAAATTTAAATAAAGACTGAAGATTAGAGAAGATTTAGAAAAAAAAAACTGAAATAAAGCAAAAAAAAAGAATTATAGTGGGGAAAAAAGGGGGTGAGAAGAAAAAGATGTTACATTTAAATAAAAGCTGAAGATTGGAGAAACTTTTTTTTTAGAAATAAAAGAATAGTGAGTAAAGAAAATGATTTTCTTATAGGCTCAATTGCAATTCAATTTCTGCTGCACAAGTCAGTGTGGCAAATGAGTGCCTGCTTGTAGTTGCTGCCTATATAAAAGGGGAGACTCCGCCCCTTTTTTCAAATTCAAAAAACTCTCAGCCGCTATTGGCCGATTCAAAAAAAGCCCCTTAATTCAGGCTCCAAAGTGTGTGGAGATTTTTCTTATATTGTATGTTTTAATAGTCATGTATTTTATATATACAGTGGTGATTTTTTATATTATTTATTAAAATGTTAGGCATGAGATGAAATTAATAACAGGAGAATATACTATTCTTATTTTCTTGTTCTTTTTCTATTTTTCAGGTTGATTCATTTTCCTTTAGTTAGCTGGTTCAGGTAAGTATTTTGTATTTTTTTTCCTTTTGACTGTGAGTTTTATTGTTTTGATCAAACCTGTTCTTTGTCTTCCAGGTACTGGTTGTTGGCACAGTGTGAGAACCTACGTGGATAGCCAACATGGACCCGGGCGGCACTGGCTGGGGTTAGGGTTAGGGTTAGGTTAGGGTTATGACCGCAGCTCCAGGCCTCATGTCCAGATCTCAGCTGGATTAAGGTTTAGGGGTTGGGGTTAGGGTTTAGGGGTTGGGATTAGGGTTAAGAGGTTAGGTTTAGGGGTTGGGATTAGGGTTAAGGGGTTAGGGTTAGGGTTTAGGGGTTGGGATTAGGGTTAAGGGGTTATGGTTAGGGTTTAGGGGGTTGGGGTTAGGGATAGGAAAGATGCCAGGATCCAGGACAGCCCAGGGCTTACGTTGTGCACTGGCCTACCCCTAGTCACCAATCACTCACATGTTACCCTTATCACTTACCCATGCCTTTAAATAAAGTTTCCTTTTTCATAATCTGGTGAACCCATGCCTTTTACCAATAAATTAATAGGCAAATGCCCATTACAATTACTTTTAATGTTTATGGTGGATGCATACCCTTTCTCCATAAACTAGTTGCTCATGAAGTTGTTTGTCTCATGGTGGATGAATATCCTTTATCCATGAGAATGTTTCAAAAAATTATTCCACTACAGGAAATTAAATGTTTTTCACATGTTTGTTTGGAGCTCATACCAACCCTCATTTTTCTTCTTGTTTTCAATCTTCCTTTCCACAATTTTATAATTTTATAGACGTCTTTTTGTTTGATAGCAGGTCAGTTGCGCAATATTTTCGGCTCATCTAGGCCTTCGTCAGGCTATGACCTGCTATTTTTGGCACCCCCAGCCCATGCTACTCTGTATCAGTGGCACCCCCAAACAAATAGTAGTGGGCAATTCTCCTTTCATGTGTTCTCCTTTTCATGAAGTTTTCTCCTTCTTTTTTCAATGAAGTTTTTTAATTGCATTAAAATTTGCTTTTTCATTTTTGGCACCCCCAGCCCATGCTACTCTCCATTACTGGCACCCCCAATCCAACAGTAGTGGGCAATTCTCTCATTACATCAAGATAATGTCCCTTACCATGAGGCTTTCTGGCTTGTGACTGGCTTCAATATTTCTGCTGTCTGTTTAAAGGAGAGGCTCCACCATTTTTTCAAATTCAAAAAACTCACCCATCCTCATTGGCTGATTAAAAAGAGGCTCCAAATGTAATAAATTATCTTTCCTTTTTTCCTTTTCAGGGCAGCATCGAGATAATTACCCTACCATGAGGCTTGTGGCTGGCTTCAGTGTTTCTCCCCTTCTGAATTCTCTGCTTTTATGAACTTAGACTCCGCCCCCTTGAGATTGCATCGTCCTCTCTCTTTTTCTTTTTCAGGAAGGTAAGTATTACAATTTCCTTATTTTTCTGAGTTGATTTTTAATTATAATTTTGTCCTTTTTTCCTTTTCAGGCCAGGTAAGTATTTGGATGTTCTCAATGGCTCTCTTCCAAATCGTTTTTCCAATATAAACAGGTAAGTATTTTAATGTCCCTTGTTTGTTTGGATTAATATTTGTGTTCTAATTAAATATAACTTATTTTTAGGCCCAATGGCCTTTCTTCAATGACCCTTTGCCCTTTTTAGAGTTCCTGATTTGTTTTACAGGTTCATGGAGTGTGCAGAAGTGGCTGTGAGCATGACAACCATAGGTGGCACTGGCTGGATTAGGTTAGGGTTATGACCGCAGCTCCAGGCCTCATGTCCAGATCTCAGCTGGGTTGGGGTTAAGGGGTTGAGATTAGGGGTTAAGGGGTTGGGGTTAGGGTTTAGGGGTTGGGATTAGGGTTAAGGGGTTAGGGTTAGGGTTAGGGTTAGGTTTGTGGAATATACAATGACTCCCCCCATCACAGCCCAGAAGACTGCGTGGTTAGGTTAGGATTAGGGTTAGGGGTTAGGGTTAGGGTTAGGGAAAAGACCGCCGCTCCGGGAATGACCCGGAAACCGCGTTAGGCACGGGCCAGCCACTCAGGCCTCATTTTCAGCCACCACCATCATGACGTTATAAAAAATATCGCCTATTTAGGTTTAAAGACTAGAAATCATGTTCTGGGGTAAAGTCCCTCCATGAGCCCTAATACCCAGATTAGGGTTAAGATTAAAGTTAGGGCTCGGGATTTAGGGTTCGGGGTCATTTTGAATTAGGGTTCTGACCTCCTAGGACGCCTATGGTTATGTTTAGGGTTGGGGGTAAGGTTTGGGGTTCTAACTAACGGTTATGTTTAGGTTTGGGGTTCTAACTAAGGGTTATGTTTAGGGTTGGGGTTAGGTTTGGGGTTCTAACTAACGGTTATGTTTAGGGTTGAGGTTAGGTTTAGGGTTAAAACTAATGGTTATGTTTAGGGTTGGGGTTAAAAATTAGGTTTATGGTTCTAACTGACGGTTATGTTTAGGGTTCAGGGATGGATAACGCACTAAATCCTATTTAGGGCTAAGGGTAGAGGATAAAATTAAAATCACCTTTAGCCCAACGAGATCCTAGATTGTGAGACACGTCATCAGTAGTAAAACCACAGAAATCCCAGGGTGTTTCAGTCTTTCATTACTATACACCCTCATCTGTGGTGGCCAGCCATAGGTTGATCACTCCTCGGCTCGTGTCCCATAGCCAATTGAATAAATAATTTATTTATTTATTAATTTTGTTTGCTTATTTATTTATTTACATAAATAAGTGAACATTTTAAAGTCCTATTTATAATAATAGTATTACTAATGCTGTTAAAACTAATTATTTTTACTGAGACCATCCTAAATATCACCTGAACCAGCATACAATCAACATTTTATATATATCTAAACAAGGTGAAGACTGGTAAAAAAGACCATGACTCACCTCTCTGCCAGTGGCCCTTTGTTAACACCGTTAGGTTTCTGGAACCACTCGGGCAGAGTCCGCTGCACCGCGAAGGTGTGGAGACCATTTGATCCCAGCAGATGACCCCGAATCAGATCAACAAGCTTCTACTGGGTAGCCCCCTGAGGAAAATTCTGTCATAGTGACAGGAAAATCCCCATCCAAACCAAGCTTTTCAGTGGAGGCCAGCCCAGGTCCTTAATCGGCCTAATTTTCTTCCTGACGGTGAATTTTTAATTTTTATTGTAATTTGTTCGGTTTGTCATAAGTAAAACGTCGCAAAAAACGCCTTGACTCTATCTTTTGTCATTCTGGAGTTATTAGTTAAAATATACTCCAAAATTGACTACCCATGATTCCATGGGGCGCAGTTATTTGAATTATAGGTCTAAAGCCTTTTGAACAGGATTTAAACGGTTAAAATTGGGTTAAAACTTGTCTAAGGTTGAACTAAACGAGGTTTTGGATCGCTACTAAGGTAAGAGTTGATGATTTAGAGAAAATATCTAATATATGTCTCTAATTTAAGGTTCAGGCCAAAGTTTCAGCCTGAACATTTTTTAACAGGGTGGATAATAGTTACATTCCTCCCTGTTTACCTAATCAACCATTTTTTACCTATTTATTAAATTAATTAAATGTAATTATTGAAATTATGTTAGTATTGGGCCTGATAACCTACGACGCATATTCATGCACTAGAATCTAAGCGCTCGTGAACCAAACGAGATTTTGGATCGCTATTAAGGTAAGAATTAAATGATTAAAATATCTAATATACATCTCTAATTTAAAGTTCAGGCCCAAGTTTTGGCCCAAACATTTTGCAACAGGATGGATCATAGTTACAATCCTCCCCGTTTACTTACTTTGATCTACTTAGTAAATAAATTAAATGAAATTATTGTAATTAAAATATTATTAAGCCTAATAACCTACGACGCATATTCATTCACTCATGCCTGAGCTTTAACGCTCTGAGCGGGGCAAGATTGGACCAGCAGACGCCTATTTTAGGGTCCCGTGAGGCCAACGGAGATCAATTAAGGGTTATCCGAGGCCAGCACCGACTAGTAGGCCGAGGCACGTGACCAGAGCCTAAGCTAACGATCGCCTTACGCCTCGGGGTGAGCCCAACCTCCGAGCGTGGCACGAAATCATGGGTGCTGATGGGCCTACCCTTCTCGAGGATGGCACAGACCCCTACGCTAGATTCAGGCTAATCCCAAATCGTGCTCCGGACGCATGACCGACGACCCCTAACGCCGTGATGCGCTTGTGCCCCGGGTCCCTCTCATATCCCTCGCGCCGACGCCTCCGAGCCTTTCTGTTTGGCCGCCCTAAACGCCGGATCACCCGGGTCTTTCAGTCCAACCATTACAGCACGTGCTCATGAATAAGCAGCGAGACTGTTGCCCCAACTAATGGGATGCCTGAGTGGGTATCTATATTAAAATGATATTTATTTATTTATTTTTTATATATAGTGAGGTTAACAGTTAAGTTTTTATTAACCTCTGCCCACCAGGTTCAGGGTTAGGGTTAGGGTTAGGGTTAGGGGTTAGGTTTGTGGAATATACAATGACTCCCCCCATCACAGCCCAGAAGACTGCGTGGTTGTATAGGGAGACAAGGAAAGTGCACGGGCCGGCGCTTGTTAAGCAGTGCTACCGCTCTTGCAAAAGAGGTGATAGCCACTGGACTGAGTGGGTCACAACCTCTTTTATTGCTGCTCATGTGTGTTTTTGGCTAAATGTGTGGCCTATTCTACTGATTAAGGTTGTTTTTTATTGTTTTATTTCTTTCTTTATTTATTTATTTATTTTATTTATTTATTTATTTATTTATTCAGAGAATTTTTGCCCTATGCTAAATTTCAGGACACATCATCAGTAGTGCTCCTCAGATTCTCTGGGTGTTTCGGCCTTTCGTCACTAAACACCCTCCTCCGAGGCGGCCAGCCGCAGGTCGATCACTCCTCGGCTTGTGTCCCATGTCAATCAAAACAGTGATTCATTTGGTTTGAATACTACTAGATAGCTGCTATAAATTAGGTCACCTTAAAATCTGTTGGATAATGCTGTTATAAGCCTAATTCTATACTTTTAAGCCTATTGATTGACCGATCATATATTAATCCTATGTTTAAAATATATTGGTAAATCCTATGTTTGATCCATAGTGGCTGAAGCTATCTATCCTACTATTTGTTGTTGTCGTCACTACTGCTCCTATTTAACTATTTTAATGTAAATTTTAATTACTCTAAATTATGTTTTAGCTAAACTATGAAGATAATAACAGGTGGGGTGTGGTGTAGTGCGCCATGGACTGGTGCATGGTCGATGCTGATCATCGGTAAGAAGACTTGGCCCCATTTAAGGTCTGTTGGCCTCAGACCACCACCCTGCGTGCTGTCAAGTGGACCCAGGGAGGCCGGTTCACCTACCTTGCTCTGCCCAGAATGACTCTCGTTAACACCGCAAGGTTTCCCGAGTCACCCGGACAGAGCCTGTGGCCGAGGTCTGTCATCCGAGTGGAATCTAGCTAAATGGCCTTGGCGTCCAGGAGGCCCGTTGGGGTCACAGACGAGCACCTCTTCGTTAACACCGCAAGGTATCCGAGATGCTCAGAATGTTCCCCTCCTATCTAAACCAGAGGTCCAGAGTGCAGCATATAAAACACCACCTCCAGATGGCTCTGGTCAGGTAGCAATCCAGTGGAGAGCGGCCCTACCTATTCCAACTCTAAACGGAGTTTTGGAATCCTTCAGGCAGCCATCAGGCTTCTACTGGGTCGGTTCCCCTAGGGGGTGAGGCATAAGCCCCTCCCCAGCTTGGATTCTGGTGGATTTGGATGGGTCATCCCATCTTTTGGTATCGTTTTATCGAGGACGGTATATCGTTTGGCCTCGGTGGAAAGTTATTAAATGGATAGGGGAGATTGAGTTGTGCACGGCAAAAAAACGGGATGTCGATAGCTAGAACGGTTCCCGAGATATTAATGTTTAAATTTGTCATTTTAAGATAGACCAGAATCCTCTCTGTGCATATTTGACACAGACACGGTCCAAACTCATGAATATTCATGAGGTGGCACCTTGTGTAATAATGGTGTGGTTACACAGCCATTACAGGTAACAGTGCATGGGGTGGGTTAAGGGTTAGGGCTTGGGGTTAGCCTCAGGGCTAGGATTAGCATCAGGGCTAGCGTTAGCATCTGAGCTAAAGTAGAGTTTATGGATGTTAGAGTTAGGGTTAGGGTTAGTGTAGCGTTAGCATGTTAGTATTAGCATGCAGGCCAAGGTGGGGGTAAAGATTGAAGTTAGGGTTAGTGTTAGCATGTTAGCATTAGCATGTTAGCATGTAGGCTAAAGTAGCAGAAAAGGTTGAAATTAGGGTTTTAGGGGGTTAGTGTTAGCATGCTAGCGAGGCATTGGTGGCTCAGTGGTAGGTGCTCGCCTATCATGCGGAAGGCCCGGGTTCGATTCCAGCCAATGGCCTCAACCCCAGCCACTGGATGCAGTGCCGGTCCCAAGCCCGGAAAAATGGGAGGGTTGCGTCAGGAAGGGCATCCGGCGTAAAACATTTGCCAAGTTGTTGTGCGGACCAGTTGGTCCGCTGTGGCGACCCCGAACAGGGAGCAGCCGAAAGCAACTTCAGTGTTAGCATTAGCATGTTAGCATGTAGGCTAAAGTAGCAGAAAAGGTTGAAATTAGGGTTTTAGGGTGTTAGGGTTAGTGTTAGCATGTTAGCATTAGCATGTTAGCATGTAGGCTAAAGTAGCGGAAAAGGTTGAAATTAGGGTTTTAGCATTGGCATGTAGTGTTAGCAGGCTGGCTAAAGTGGGGGTAAAGATAGAAATTAGGGTTTTAGGAGGTTAGGGGTTGGGTTAGTGGTTAGGGTTAGGATAGGGTTAGTGGTTAGGGTTAGGATAGGGGTTAGTGGTTAGGGTTAGTGTTTAAGGTTGGGTTAGGGTTAGGGTTCAGGTTGGGGTTAGGGTTTTACATGTTGAAGTTGGAATTTTTGAATGTAATATTTGGTTAGTGGTCTAAAATTCCAACAAATATTTTGCGGAGTCTGTCGTCCATTCATTTCTATGGGTACCATTATCCTAGTAATCCAGCATTCCTTTTAGTGGTTCCAGCATTCCTCACCCAGGAACTATGTATGCTGCTATTGCATTTTAAAACAGCAGGTGGTGTTAGAGGCTGTTTCTTTTTTGTTAATATGAGCTCAGTATTAACTTAGAGTCCTCATTCTTACAATGCATTTCACTGTTAGATCTAGGCCATGGCTCCATTAGGCCTCCAGGGGCCCCAGGGGCCCAACACTTGAATTTTATTACAATGTGAAATTTATTTAATCTGAGTAGTCTATGAAGATCCACAAGGGACCATGATGGCCCCAGGAGACAGATTTGGCCCCCAGGGCCCTTGAAAATAAATATGCTTTGTAATGACAATATAATAACATATCTGTGATCTGTGCCAGATGCCGAATTGAGCTTCCTCAGTTTGGGGCTCTAAGTGGCCCCGGAAGATAACTAGCTTGATGAAGGTGCTATAAGTGTGGGCTTCAGGATCCAAGATGCTATTGCCTTTGTGAGTCTCCTGGTTAGATTTCAAAGGTCAACTCCGAGATTTTACACTGAAGGTTCTAAAAAGTACAAGTTGGGTGCATTAATGCTTACATACTGAGATAATGGTTTCCAACGAGAGTTGGCCCCCTGGGGCCCAACACTTGAATTTATAACAATGTGATATTTAGTTAATCTGTGTAGTCTATGAAGATCCACAAGGGACCATGATGACCCCAGGAGACAGATTTGGCTCTCAGGGTGTTGGAACGCAGAGTCCCTTCTGAGGTGGACTCTCTACAGGGTGGTTCTGAAGTCTTCTCCAATTACCTATATTTACCAAACACTTTGCTAATTTATAAGAAAGAAAATAATGAAACTTCTCCAGGCTTGGATGAGAAGAAGCAACCAGCTTTATTGGCACTCAAAAATACACAGCTTCAGGCCTGGTGCGGTCAAGTGCACCCGCCGATACAAAAACCCCTTCTATTTATACAGGCATCCTTACCCTCCTATCACTTGTTTGTCTGTGATTGTTTTGACAAGAGACGATTTTTCTGCTGAATATATCACATAAAATCACCCCTCCTTCATTTGAATCAAACCCCCAACCCTGGAGGTGTGAGGCAAACGTGCTAACCACTAAGCCACCGTGCATAAATATATCCGTAAATATGTTCTAAATTTAATTCAATTTAATTTATTTGTATAGCAATTTTAACAATGGACATTGTCTCAAAGCAGCTTTGAGAAGGAATATATATATATATATATATATATATATATAAATAAAATGAAAATTAATATTATATAATATTAAATATTCATTCATTGTCTACCGCTTATCCGATCTATTCCTCGGGTCACGGGGAGTCTGTGCCTATCTCAGGCGTCATTGGGCATCAGGCAGGATACACCCTGGACGGAGTGCCAACCCATCGAAGGGCGCACACAAACTCTGATTCACTCATGCAATCACAATTCAATTCAATTCAATTCAATTTAGAGATGCCAATCAACCTGCAATGAATGTCTTTAGACCGGGGGAGGAAACCAGAGTACCTGGAGGAAACCCCCGAGGCATGGGAGAACATGCAAACTCCACACACACATGGGGGCAGGAATTAAATCCCCAACCCTCAACCCTGGAGGTGTGAGGCAAACATGCTAACCACCAAGCCACCGTGCCCACAATATTAAATATTATATAATTTAAATTTATCTTATATAACATAAATTAAAATTAAAGTTACTATTTTATACTGTAAGAAAAATAAAACGAAGAGCGTCGAAGATCTTAATGAAGAAGAAGTTTATTGCAGCATCACAGTGACAAAATACATAAAGTACTTTGGGTTCATCGGAGTCAAAAAGAACACAGAACAAATCTGCTCAAACATTTATACAGTGTTCCCATGTGTAATTGAAATGAGTTTCACTTTAATTGTAAATTACTGAGTATCCCCAAAATGGCTGGTTGATACTATCATCTATCAGGATGTCCTTAAATGGTAATCACGGTCACAAACACTTTGGCTTGGTATTGTTTACAGGTGTGATCACCCAAATGGTTGGGCAATACTGAATGATAATCATGGTCATATATATACTTTGTTCAGTGATGGTACTTGATGTCTTGCTGTCGCTCCCATACTAATAAAAGAAAGTATGACCATATAACCCCAATATTATCATCCCTGCACTGGCTACCTGTTAAGTTTAGAATTGATTATAAACTAGCACTTCTTACATACAAGACTCTAAATAGTTTAGCTCCCACGTATCTAGCCGGTCTTCTAACACGTTACAATCCATCACGCTCCCTAAGATCTCGAAACTCCGGACTTCTGGTAGTTCCCAGAATATCAAAGTCTACAAAAGGGGGTAGAGCTTTTTCGTATTTAGCTCCTAAACTTTGAACGGTCCTTCCTGACAGTGTTCGGGCTCAGACACAGTCTCCCAGTTCAAACATAGACTAAAGACATATCTCTTTAGCCAGGCATACACCTAATAAATCCCATAACCTTGTACTCCAATACATCCGATTGATGCACATCATCATCTAGTGCCTGCTAATATTATGAATAGCAGCTACGCTAATCCCTTTCCATTTGTTTCCCTTCTTCTACCCATCCCCGAGTCACACAGAGATTGTGCCAGCTCCGGTGGCATCCAGAGATGGTCCAGCTCCAGCCGGGTTCTGCTTCTGAGGACTGGAGTATTCAAAGCAGCACTGCCAACCCTATGTGGACATTTTACACATAACATTCTACACATGCTGTATCTGCATCACACAACTAATGCAGAAAGGACATTGTTCATATCACACTCTCCGTGTGTCACCCAGATGAGGATGGGTTCCCTTTTGAGTCTGGTTCCTCTCAAGGTTTCTTCCTAATACCATCTGAGGGAGTTTTTCCTTGCCACAGTCGCCTGAGTCACCTCAGACTCGCTCACTAGGGAAAATTTTGTCTAACAATCTAGGACTGTTTGTTTGTATGTTTATTGTTTTTTATGTTCTGTAAAGCTGCTTTGAGACAATGCTCTTTGTTAAAAGCGCTATACAAATAAAATTGAATTGAATTGAATTAAATTAATAATTGATTGGATTAAGTGTTCTAAATGTTTGGTAAGGCTGCTTTAAGTCAATGTAAAAATAGCATACAGATAAACTGAATTGAATTAAACATATTTCTATATGATATGTAAGCCTTTTTGGGAATGAGCTCTTTCAGATGTGTACTGTGGAGTGGAATCTGGGTTGAGGCAGTCTGTAGTTTCTTACAATACCTATTTTATCCCTAGTGGGCAAGCCTGTGGCAACTGTTATGGGTGGTAGGCCCTGTGTTGGGGCCACTAGGGGGGGTTTCCAGCAGGGGTGTGTTTATGTCTTTGTTTATGTTTATGGTTCATGCCAGGTGTTTTGTTTTAGCCCGCCATAGTCCTATTGTTTCTTGATTA
Source organism: Hemibagrus guttatus (assembly GCA_033459395.1). NCBI lineage: Eukaryota > Metazoa > Chordata > Actinopteri > Siluriformes > Bagridae > Hemibagrus > Hemibagrus guttatus. The sequence goes on from JAUCMX010000026.1 coordinate 18,954,735, forward strand.
TCGTTCACCTGTTCCTAATATTACTCCTAATTTTGTTTGTATTTATAGCGGTCTTTTGCCAGGGTTCGGGGCTGGTCGTCGTCTTTATGTTCCGTGTTAGTGTGGCTTCAAGTATGTTTGTCTATGTCAGTTTTTGAGTTAAATAAAAACCCCTGTCTGCTGTCTATCTCCGCGCTGGGTCTGTTTCTTCATTTCTTGGATACCGGAAACGTGACAGAATGACCAGCCAACACCGAACAGACCCAGCGCAATGGCCAGCGAGGATTTTTTTTCCGGTCATAATTTTTTGCCGGGTTTTGGTTTATGCTCCAGCCTGGACTTTGGGATTCTGGGTTTTTTTTTTTATTCCGGCCCGTGCCCCGTTCATGTTCCCGTGGGGGATGTCGCTCCACGATGAGGTTTTCCGTGGGGAACATCATCTCACTCACACACGATGGTGGCAAGGAAAAACTCCCTTTGATGATATGAGGAAGAAACCTTGAGAGGAACCAGGCTCAGAAGGGAAGCCATCCTCATTTAGGTGACACTGAGCAGTAAATAATGTAAATGTAACTAAATAATGTCCTTTCTACAATAGCAACCAAGGGCTTATGGGGAACTATTAGGTCAGTGTAGTTTCTGAGTTAATTATAGGCACTAATTCCTTGCTGTTGCAAGCTGACAGATGTAACGGCAGATCCATTTACATTTACATTTCTGGCATTTGGCAGATGCTCTTATCCAGAGCAATGTACAAAAGTGCTTTAGTTCTCAGTCACTGAATACATTAACACTGGTTCAATAGGACACAAACTTGGGATACCATTAGCCAAACACTGAGTTGAGGTTTTTTGTTTGTTTGTTTGCTTTTTTCTTTAACTTTGTAACATAATACATAAACAGGGAAAAATAAGAGCTAGTTTTTCCAGTACTTCAGGAAGAGGTAAGTCTTCAGTTGCCGTTTGAAGACGGTCAGAGATCAGGATACCTAGGGGTATCCATCCACAGCATCAGTGAGCACCATCAAGCGACAAGACTCTGACCACTCTGACCTCAATAATGCACCTTGTGAAACAGGCCTAATCTACAATTCGACTCAGCCTGATTATTTGGCAACAGAAAAACGTCTAGAGAGGTGGAAGCAAGTACTCTACAATGGTTTTACAGCATAGTGCATCATCCACTCAGCCTGAGAATTTGGCAACAAAAAAAGTCTAGAGGTTGTGGGACCAAGTACTCTACAATGATCTCACAGCATAGACCATCATCCCTAGTGAACATCTTTATTCACACATGCAACGGGAATTTCATCATGCCTTGTTAACTTCTTATGCCTTGGGAATGGTCTCTGGTGTCCTTTGTGAAATAAAGGCTGCTAAATATGTTCTAAATGGGGTTAAGGCTCAGGGTTATGGCTTGGTTCTAAATGGGGTTAATGGCTTATTGACAAAGACAAATCACAGGTCCTAGTACTCAGCTAGATCTTGGCTATACAGTAAATGCGATTGTAAGTAGATACGGCTGTCGTTGCCTGAACGGGCCCTCGATAAAGCACTTGGGAAACAGGCCTAATCCACAATTCAACTTGGCTACAGGGCAAAATACAGCGCTAAATAAGTCCTAAATTGGGTTACGGCTCTAAAATAGCTCCGTGTGGGATGCTGACTTGAGTTACATAGGTTTGGCTCTTAGGATAAGGGTAAAAACTTAATGTGACCGAGCGTTTGTGCAGGGTTCAGCTAAAATACTTAGGAATAAGAAAACAATAAACGACAGTCGTCTGAACGTTCCTTCCCTTTATTCTCTGTCACACATGAAAATAATCAGCCCGAAAAACCCGCGACACTCCAGTACCAAAAAGTGCGCATGCACCAACCTATATATGGCAGGCCCCGAGGGGAAAATACATCGCACACACATATACACAACGAGCGCCGGAACGTACCAAATTAATACATCATGACAGGATCAAGTAAAGTCTGTTACATACGTCCCCCCCTTACAAAATAAACGTCCCCGTTTACATCAGAATAACAACATTCACAGTCATAACAATAAACAGCTGTGTACAATGAAACGGAGAACAAAGACCTTTTTTTTTCTTATATTTCTGATAAGTCTAACAAGCACAATTTTTCCAGCAATAACATGCTCATCAATAGAACAAATCTTCATTCACAGAGAAATACAGGTCCCTCAATACAAAACAAAATCAATTAAATGACTAGGAGGTCTACGAACCCTCCCAGTTCTACTCATGTCTGGTACAGACCGCCTAATTGAACACGGTGGGTCAGACAAAACACTCAGATCCTCCTGGGGAGGATCACGCACCTCCCCACCAGAAACTCCTGACTCCAGGGAAAGAGACTCAGGGCTGTGAGTCCCGAGCATTAGACAGTGTCTGGTTCTGTGACAGAGGAGACACAGGCAATGTGTAAGGCTGCAACCTATTATAGTGTACTATCTGCGCCCTCTCACCCGAGTCAAAAGGATTTTCAATCCTGTAGGTCAGTCCCTGTTCCCCACATGAATCCATGACCTGCGCAATTCTATAAGGTCCCTTCCAGTGGGGTGCCAGCTTCATGCGGCTCTCCACTGGGTTGTGGAGCCACACCATGGCACCTACATCATAAGGCTGGTGACGTAGGCTAGCATCATGGTACAGTTTTTGACAATTGTGAGCTGCATCACCGTGCATCCGTGCACTGCTAAAGGCAGAGTTCAGTTTTGTCAGCAACGAGGAAACAAACTCAGCATGTGATGCTGACATCTGAGAGTCAAGTGAACAGGTGGGCAACAGTACATCAGCCGGAACCCGTGCTTCCCGACCGTGGGTCAAGAAGTAAAGTGTGAAACGAGTGGTGGAGTGAGTCGTTGTGTTGTAAGCAAAAGCCACATGCTTCACATAATCATCCCATTCCCCTCTATAGGTCAAAAGAGTCTTAGCTAGTTGATCAATCAAAGTCCAATTAAAGCGCTCAACCATACCATCCGACTTTGGATGGTAGGAAGTGGTGCGTGTCTTTTTAATGTTCAGCAGATGACAGAGATTCTGAACCACCTCCACCTCAAACTGACGACCCTGGTCCGAATGCAAAGTCTCCGGAACGCCGTGAATCAGAACATAGTCCTCAAACAGACAACGAGCCACTGTCTGTGCCGACTGATTGAGCAAAGCATACAAATTGACAAATTTTGTGAAATAGTCCTCGACAACAAGCACATACCGGTTTCCTTTCGAAGTCACCGGCAGCTCTAATATGTCCATAGCCACTCTTTCAAATGGCCTCACTGACTGGGACCCACCCATAGGTGCACAGTGTGCTGGAATCGGACCGCGTCATGTTTGACATGCTTTGCACTGCTCACACCATGCTTTGATGTCCCTGTACATGGAAGGCCAGTAACAAAATTGTCTCACCCATTCCCACACACGCTCAGAAGAGAAATGGGCAGAAGCTGGGGCCCCATGCAACTGCAAAAGAATGTCTGATATTAAAGCAGAGGGAACAACTAATTGGATTACAGGGCTACTTGTGAGGGGACAGGAAACTGTGCGGCATAACAGTCCATCAGTGATAGAAAGACGATTAAATTCAGTCCAAAACTTCCGTAAACATTGAGAAGCCCCTTGTAATTTTCTCCTTGACGGTCTTTGGGATTCCCTCACCCAACTCAACACCGTCTCAATATCGGGGTCAGCCTGCTGCAATACCCTAATATCTGATAAGGCTGTGAGACAAAGCATTCATGGAAGACATACTGTCCGAATCGTCAAGTGAGTTCACAGCAGTTGCATCTCCTGCAGAATCAGTGACTTCAGATGAACATTGAATATAGTCTTTTTGAGTAGGACTCACCACATTCACTTCCAGTACCTCCCCAACACTGGCCTCTGCCTCGCTAGGGCTAGGTGTATCAGGGCGGCGAGAAAGCGCATCAGCATTCTTGTGCTGTTTTCCATCTTTGTGCACAATGACCCAATTCAATGGATCAAGCTCCAGAATCCATCTCCCCCTTCTTCCTGTTGGATCATCATCAATGGACAAACACCGAATCGCTATGAGTGGTCGATGGTCTGTGATAATGTTAAATGAGGCAAGTCCGATGTAATGCTTGAACTCCCTCACTGCCCACACAATAGCCACAACTCACGATCAAAGGTGGACCAACGCTTCTGAGAGGAATTCAATGCCCAACTGGCGTACGCAACCACATGCTCGAGTCCATCTCTGTCCTGGGCAAGGACTGCACCAACAGCCAACTGGACGGATCCGTGTAGATTTTAAAAGCCACACTGAAGTCAGGCAATATTACCACAGGGTCAGATGACAACACACTCTTCAAACGGTAAAGGATTTGTCACACTCAGCAGTCCACACAAAGGGCATGTTTTTCCCAACAAGCTGATTTAGTGGAGCAGCGAGTTTAGAAAAGTCCTTGATGAACCGTCTGTAATAGGAACACAGTCCCACAAAGGCTCTCACCTCAGAAGGAGAACGGGGAATTGGCCAGTTTAAGACTTTCTCTGTGTTCTTTGGATCAGGCTGAAGACCTTTTCGAGAAACGACATGGCCCAGAAAGACCACGTGATCTATGGCAAGGGTGACATTTGCTTGGATTCAGTTTTAAACCAGCAGATTGGATTCTCAGAAACACCTCTTTCAAACTTGACAGGTGCTCTTCAAAAGTTTTGCTATAAATCAAAATGTCATCGAGATATACCATGCAGATGTGCCACGGGAGCCCCCTGAAGACCAGCTCCATCAAACGCTGAAATATGGCGGGGGCGTTGCATAGCCCCATCGCCATGGACCGCCACTGATAGAGGCCCTGTCCTGTCGTGAAGGCTGTCTTTTCTCGGTCGTTCTCAGCAACTTCCACCTGCCAGTAACCGTTAGATAAATCTAGTGTGCTGAACCACACTGCGCCTGCTAACGCGTCCAGTGTGTCAATCCACATGGGGTAGAGGATGAGAGTCTTTAATAGTCACACTGTTTAAGCGTCTGTAGTCTACACAAAAACGCCATGTGCCACACTTCTTTTTCACCAAAACAACTGGTGACGCCCAGGGACTACAGCTATCCTCAATGACGCCATCCGCTAAAAGGCCAGCCACCTGTTTCTCTATCTCAGCACGCTTTTCAGGGGATGCATGATATGCACGCTGTTTGATGGGAGTCTGCTCACCCGTTCTAATGTGATGTTTCACTAGTGTACATCTACCAGAATTCCATTTGGAGGAGCTGAAGATGTCACTGTATTCCAGCAGCAATGCTGAAAGCGCAGCTTTCTCTGATTCAGAAATAGGTGACTCATCCAGCGACACAGGAGGCGCAACACTGGACACGGTTGCTGCAGTTATATCAGCTGGAGCTTGAAACAGTTGAACATCAGAGTCATCAACTGAGTAAAACTCACCCAGGTGCATACCTTGTTTCAACGAAATGTCCTGTCCAGTAAGATTCAAAATCCGAGCTTTTGTCAGTCCATTGTGAACCGTGGCCACTGTGTGAGCAACCACTAGACCGGAAGAATCTGCCACATTGGGTTCCAGATAGCCAACAAAGTCACTCACCAAATGGGCTGCATTGGGTTGAACACACTTTAACTGCCACCACTGACTCACTGAGGGGTGGCAAGTTCATAGCGGTGGCCAGCGACGCATTGCAGCACGTTGGAACGAAATCTTTGCTGGTAAGGAGAGGAACTGAGATGTCCCACAGTTGTAGCTTAGCATGGCTGAGATCCATCAAAGCATGATTTTTCAAACAGAAAGTCCCAGCCCAGCAACACAGTCTGTGTGGTTTCTCTTAGCACATGAAAGACATGCTGCCACGACTCAGTACCCAGCTGAAATGTTATTGTGATGTGCCCAGTGTATCTAGCAATTTGTCCATTCACAAGCAGGGGCTGACACATAGTCCTTTTTCAATGGACGATTACGAAGTGTTGGAACTGACATGCGGAAGTCGGGCACTCATGAGAGATACACTGGAACCGGAGTCGACTAACATTTGAACCTCCACACCTTCACTCACCCCTCTCACATACGACACTAGCCCATCCCGGCCAGCATCCGCAATCACATTAATGTCTTTTGAAATGGAGTCACTAATCATCAGGCATTGTCTATTTTAAGGCCCGCAGGCAGCATAGCTGGTGTTTGGGCCGCAACATCAGCTAAAATCCATTTCCTGGCCCACTGCGGCGCTCCGCTGTGCCAGGAGACATGAAACGCACACCCCGCTTTTTGGAGTCGTTCTCATAGCTGTTCCATCTGCGAGGACTGGGGCTAGGGCTGCGTTTAGCAGGGGACTGTGCAGAGTATGAGTCTTTATAACCATATACCTGATGTGTGCTCATCATGCTGTTGGAACGATTTTCTCTCAGAACGAACGACCCCTCAGTGCGACAAAGACACGTGACTGGCATCCACAAACCCCACAGGCACATTCCACTAGACTGAGAGCGATCTCCACTCCACTCATCCATTGCTCTAGGACTCGCTCTGGCATTCAGTCTTTGGTTCTCGTCACCCAAGCGCATCAGTTCAATTCTCATGTCTCTCATTTCTTCCGTTAATCTATCCACTGCCCTGTATAGCCCTTCATTATCAGTCACAGAGTGAACAGCAGCCACTGCTCCTCCCTCACTATTACCGTAGGCAGCATTAACAGGCATTGTAATCAGTCTTTATTGAGTTTCCGGCATTTTTCGCACCGACCTGCAATTATCACGGCCTCCTCCATATCTGTTGCTCCTTGTTCATGACATTTAGCTCTGAGCACAGGATCCAGACCAGTCAAGAAACGACGAAACTTTTCTTCTCTTTGGGCCTTGTCACCATACTCAGGAAAAGCCTCGTCCCACTAATCTGCTGACCTCTGCAGCATACACTTCCAGACTTTCGTGCGGGGCACAAGGGCGGGCTGATAAACTGGCTCGAAAGCGATCCATAAACTGTCTCTGCCCGAAAGCCTCTTTTAGTCTTTCTTCACAGTATTATAGTCACCCTGAACAGTGGCAGGAAGACTGTCCCACAGAAAGAAACGCCGCGCCAGCCAAACGTGTCGGCAGAATCCTCACCAGCTCATAGTTAACTGACGCAGCGTCATCTCCTCCGTGATCGCTCTGACGGCAACCTCGAACTGCCGCGTCCAGCACAGAAAACTCTGCTTCTCATCACCGGAGAACGGTGGCGGTAGCTCGATTTTCACATGTCTGTTGACCTTTTCGCGGTCCCGTCTCAAATAAAAATCATCCTCTCTTTTGTACCACATGATGGCCATCAATGTTGAACCGTGCGTGCTAACTTAGCTAAGAACTTTCAACTGCAGACTAACTAGTTAAACACATGCCGTAACACTGAGCCACATACAGCAAATAAAACAAAACAAAACTGCTGCCACCATGTTG
>JAUCMX010000027.1:0-67500 GCA_033459395.1 Hemibagrus guttatus
TTATAAAGATTTATAATCCCACTCTCTGTGTTTATAAAGATTAATAATCCCACTCTCAGTGTTTGTTTATAATGATTTATAATCCCACTCTCTGTGTTTATAAAGATTTATAATCCCACTCTCTGTGTTTATAATGATTTATAATCCCACTCTCTGTGTTTGTAATGATTTATAATCCCTCTCTGTGTTTATAATGATTTATAATCCCTCTCTGTGTTCATAATGATTTATAATCCCACTCTCTGTGTTTATAATGATTTATAATCCCACTCTCTGTGTTTATAAAGATTTATAATCCCACTCTGTTTATTTATAAAGATTTATAATCCCACTCTCAGTGTTTATAATGATTTATAATCCCACTCTGTTTATTTATAAAGATTTATAATCCCACTCTCAGTGTTTATAATGATTTATAATCCCACTCTCTGTGTGTCACGGATCGCTGCTACAGATTATGGTGGTGATGAAGATGATGATGCAGCCGGTGTAAAGGAAGCAGACCCAACGCGGAGTTAGACAGCGGACAGGGGTTTTATTAAATAAACAACATAGAAGCACACGGACATACACTAAGACGAAGACTGGCAAAGAAAGGGAGACAGACGGCCACTATAAATAAGGAACATAATTACACACACATTAGGAACAGGTGACAAGCATGAACACATTAGGTAAAGGCGTGGCTAGAACAAACACATGGATAAATAAACAAAACCCCTGCTGAAGCCCCCTAGTGGTCCATCGGGGGCACTTGCCCCCGTAACAGTACCCCCCCCCCTACGGCGCGGCTCCCGACGCGCCAACCCCTCCCCCTAGTCCGGAAAACCCTTCGGACCAGGGAAACCCAGAGAGGAGCGAAGAACATGGAGAGGCAACAAGGGGGGGGAGCGAGGAGCAAGGCAAGGCAAGTGGGGGGAGCGAGGTGCAAGGTGAGGCAGGAGGCGGGAGCGAGGAACCCGGTGAGGAGAGTGGGAGGAGCGAGGAGCAAAGCGAGGCAAATGGGGGGAGAGAGGGGCACGACGGTAAGGCCGGAGGGCCCCAAACGACGTCCACAGCCGAGCAGAAGCGTCGAGCGACATCCACCGCCGAGCAGGGGGGCCGAGCGACGTCACCGCCGAGCAGCAGAACCGAACGACGTCCACCGCCGAGCAGCAGCACCGAACGACGTCCCCTGACGCGTAGTCGAGATGAGCGACGACCTCAGCCCGGCTGGGCCGAAGGCCCCCACAGGGAGGGAGGGAGGGAGGTGTGGCCGGCGATCTCCTCCGCCGATGAGGAATGAGGCGGAGCGAGTCCCGGCGATGAAGAGGAAGAAGAAACAGGTCTCATCGGGGCCATCCTCCGCCGACAGAAGTGAGGGGGGCGTCCTGTATGGAAACGGGGAAGAGAAAAACGCCCCCCACAGGAAAGAGGCGGAGCAATGCACCCATACCGAAGAAAAACAAAAAAATAATCCAAGCAGGAGACCTCCCCCGGATCGGGAAAAAACAGGTCTATAGGGAAAAAAGGGAAAAAAAAAAATCCACTCCGGGAAAAATGAAAAACTCAAAAAACTGAAGCGAGGGTAGCCGGTACTCCACTCCGCCGACGGAAGTGAGGCAATACGCTCCACCGGAAACGGAGACGTATTCCTCACAGGGAAAATAGCGGGGGCGAGTGCCGGCAAAAAAAAGGAAAAAAAAAAAGGGCAGGTTAAAAACATCTTTCCGCTATGGAGAGAACAGACGCGGAAAGATGTGCCAGAGGGAACAAAAAATCCAAACGGGGCGTGCTAGGGAGATCAGGGGAAAAAAGGAAGCCTCGCATACCTCGCGCCGCGTTGGGTCTGTACGGTTTAGGCCAGTCTTTCTGTCACGGATCGCTGCTACAGATTATGGTGGTGATGAAGATGATGATGCAGCCAGTGTAAAGGAAGCAGACCCAACGCGGAGTTGGGACAGCGGACAGGGGTTTTATTAAATAAACAACATAGAAGCACACGGACATACACTAAGACGAAGACTGGCAAAGAAAGGGAGACAGACGGCCACTATAAATAAGGAACATAATTACACACACATTAGGAACAGGTGACAAGCATGAACACATTAGGTAAAGGCGTGGCTAGAACAAACACATGGATAAATAAACAAAACCCCTGCTGAAGCCCCCTAGTGGTCCATGGGGGGCACTTGCCCCCGTAACACTGTGTTTATAATGATTTATAATCCCACTCTCTGTGTTTATAATGATTTATAATCCCACTCTCTGTGTTTGTTTATAATGATTTATAATCCCACTCTCTGTGTTTATAATGATTTATAATCCCACCCCCCCGGGTGTTTATAATGTTTTATAATCCCACTCTCAGTGTTTATAATGATTTATAATCCCACTCTCAGTTTTTTTTAAATGATTTATAACCCCACTCTCTGTTTTTTAAAGATTTATAACCCCCTTCTTGTTTTAAAGATTTATAACCCCTTCTCTGTGTTTATAATGATTTATAATCCCCTCTTGTTTTATAATGATTTATAATCCCACTCTCTGTGTTTAAAAGATTTATAACCCCACTCTTTTTTTAAAAGATTTATAATCCCACTCTGTTTTTTAAAAAGATTTATAATCCCACTCTCGTGTTTAAAAGATTTATAATCCCACTCTTTTTTTAAAAGATTTATAATCCCACTTTTGTTTTTTAAAAAGATTTATAATCCCACTCTCTGTGTTTATAATGATTTAAAATTCCCACTCTCGTGTTTATAATGATTTAAAATTCCCACTCTCAGTTTTTTTATAATAATTTATAATCCCACTCTCAGTGTTTTTTTATAATAATTTATAATCCCACTCTCGTGTTTTTTTATAATGATTTATAATCCCACTCTCTGTTTTTTTTAAATGATTTATAATCCCACTTTTGTGTTTATAATGATTTATAATCCCACTCTGTGTTTTTAATGATTTATAATCCCACTCTCAGTGTTTTTAATGATTTATAATCCCACTCTCTGTTTTATAATGATTTATAATCCCACTCTCTGTGTTTATAATGATTTATAATCCCACTCTCTGTGTTTATAATGATTTATAACCCCCTCTCTGTGTTTATAATGATTTATAATCCCCTCTGTGTTTATAATGATTTATAATCCCACTCTCTGTTTTATAATGATTTATAATCCCACTCTCGTTTTTTTATAATAATTTATAATCCCACTCTCAGTTTTTTTATAATAATTTAAAATTCCCACTCTCTGTTTTATAATGATTTAAAATTCCCACTCTTGTTTTATAATGATTTATAATCCCACTCTTGTTTTAATGATTTATAACCCCCTCTCTGTGTTTAAATGATTTATAATCCCCTTTGTTTATAATGATTTATAATCCCACTTCTGTTTTTAAAAAGATTTATAATCCCACTTTTGTTTTTTAAAAGATTTATAATCCCACTCTGTTTTTTAAAAAGATTTATAATCCCACTCTCATGTTTTAATGATTTATAACCCCCTCTTTTGTTTTAAATGATTTATAATCCCCTCTTGTTTTATAATGATTTATAATCCCACTCTCTGTGTTTATAATGATTTATAACCCAAAACTCTCGTTTTTTTATAATAATTTATAATCCCACTCTCAGTTTTTTTATAATAATTTAAAATTCCCACTCTCTGTTTTATAATGATTTAAAATTCCCACTCTTGTTTTATAATGTTTTTATAATCCCACTCTTGTTTTAATGATTTATAACCCCCTCTCTGTGTTTAAATGATTTATAATCCCCTTTGTTTATAATGATTTATAATCCCACTTCTGTTTTTAAAAAGATTTATAATCCCACTTTTGTTTTTTAAAAGATTTATAATCCCACTCTGTTTTTTAAAAAGATTTATAACCCCCACTCTCATGTTTTAATGATTTATAACCCCCTCTTTTGTTTTAAATGTTTTATAATCCCCTCTTGTTTTATAATGATTTATAACCCCACTTTCTGTGTTTAAAAAGATTTATAACCCCCTTTTTCTGTGTTTAAAAAGATTTATAATCCCCTCTTGTTTTATAATGATTTATAATCCCACTCTCGGGTTTTTAAAAAGATTTATAATCCCACTTTTGGTTTTTTTAAAAGATTTATAATCCCACTTTTGTTTTTTTTAAAAGTTTTAATAATCCCACTCTCGTTTTTTTTAAAGTTTTAATAATCCCACTCTCTGTTTTTTAAAGTTTTTATAATCCCACTCTCTGTGTTTAAAAAGATTTATAATCCCACTCTCTGTGTTTTAAATGATTTATAACCCCCCTCTCTGTGTTTTAATGATTTATAATCCCTCTCTGTTTTTATAATGATTTATAATCCCCTTTTGTTTTTATAATGATTTATAATCCCACTCTCTGTGTTTAAAAAGATTTATAATCCCACTTTTGTTTTTTAAAAGATTTATAATCCCACTCTGTTTTTTAAAAAGATTTATAATCCCACTCTCTGTTTTATAATGATTTATAATCCCACTCTCGTTTTTTTATAATAATTTATAATCCCACTCTCTTTTTGTTTAAAATAATTTATAATCCCACTCTTGTGTTTAAAAAAAAGGATTTTATAATCCCACTCTGTTTATTTATAAAGATTTATAATCCCACTCTCTGTGTTTATAAAGATTAATAATCCCACTCTCAGTGTTTGTTTATAATGATTTATAATCCCACTCTCTGTGTTTATAAAGATTTATAATCCCACCCCTCTGTGTTTATAATGATTTATAATCCCACTCTCTGTGTTTGTAATGATTTATAATCCCTCTCTGTGTTTATAATGATTTATAATCCCACTCTCTGTGTTTATAATGATTTATAATCCCACTCTCAGTGTTTGTTTATAATGATTTATAATCCCACTCTCTGTGTTTATAATGATTTATAATCCCACTCTCTGTGTTTATAAAGATTTATAATCCCACTCTGTTTATTTATAAAGATTTATAATCCCACTCTCAGTGTTTATAATGATTTATAATCCCACTCTCTGTGTTTATAATGATTTTTTAATCCCTCTCTGTGTTTATAATGATTTATAATCCCACTCTCAGTGTTTGTTTATAATGATTTATAATCCCACTCTCAGTGTTTGTTTATAATGATTTATAATCCCACTCTCTGTGTTTATAATGATTTATAATCCCACTCTCTGTGTTTATAATGATTTATAATCCCACTCTCTGTTTGTTTATAATGATTTATAATCCCACTCTCTGTGTTTATAATGATTTATAATCCCACTCTCAGTGTTTATAATGATTTATAATCCCACCCCTCTGTGTTTATAATGATTTATAATCCCACTCTCAGTGTTTGTTTATAATAATTTATAATCCCACTCTCAGTGTTTGTTTATAATGATTTAAAACCCCTCTCTGTGTTTGTTTATAATGATTTATAATCCCACTCTCTGTGTTTGTTTATAATGATTTATAATCCCACTCTCTGTGTTTGTTTATAATGATTTATAATCCCACTCTCTGTGTTTATAATGATTTATAATCCCACTCTCAGTGTTTTTTTATAATGATTTATAATCCCACTCTCTGTGTTTGTTTATAATGATTTATAATCCCACTCTCTGTGTTTATAATGATTTATAATCCCACTCTCTGTGTTTATAATGTTTTATAATCCCACTCTCAGTGTTTATTTATAATGATTTATAATCCCACTCTCTGTGTTTATAATGATTTATAATCCCTCTCTGTGTTTATAATGATTTATAATCCCACTCTCAGTGTTTATAATGATTTATAATCCCACTCTCTGTGTTTATAATGATTTATAATCCCACTCTCAGTGTTTGTTTATAATGATTTATAATCCCACTCTCTGTGTTTATAATGATTTATTCCCACTCTCTGTGCTTAAAAAAGATTTATAATCCCACTCTGTTTTTTTTATAAAGATTTATAATCCCACTCTCAGTGTTTATAATGATTTATAATCCCACTCTCTGTATTTATAATGATTTATAATCCCTCTCTGTGTTTATAATGATTTATAATCCCACTTTCAGTGTTTTTTTATAATGATTTATAATCCCACTCTCTGTGTTTATAAAGATTTATAATCCCACTCTCAGTGTTTGTTTATAATGATTTATAATCCCACTCTCTGTGTTTATAAAGATTTATAATCCCACTCTCTGTGTTTATAATGATTTATAATCCCACTCTATGTGTTTATAAAGATTTATAATCCCACTCTTTTTATTTATAAAGATTTATAATCCCACTCTCAGTGTTTATAATGATTTATAATCCCACTTTCTGTGTTTATAAAGATTTATAATCCCTCTCTGTGTTTATAATGATTTATAATCCCACTCTCTGTGTTTATAAAGATTTATAATCCCACTCTGTTTATTTATAAAGATTTATAATCCCCCCTCTCTGTGTTTATAAAGATTAATAATCCCACTCTCAGTGTTTGTTTATAATGATTTATAATCCCACTCTCTGTGTTTATAAAGATTTATAATCCCACTCTCTGTGTTTATAATGATTTATAATCCCACTCTCTGTGTTTGTAATGATTTAAAATCCCTCTCTGTGTTTATAATAAATTTATAATCCCACTCTCTGTGTTTATAATGATTTATAATCCCACTCTCTGTGTTTATAATGATTTATAATCCCACTCTCAGTGTTTGTTTATAATGATTTATAATCCCACTCTCTGTGTTTATAATGATTTATAATCCCACTCTCTGTGTTTATAAAGATTTATAATCCCACTCTGTTTATTTATAAAGATTTATAATCCCACTCTCAGTGTTTATAATGATTTATAATCCCACTCTCTGTGTTTATAATGATTTATAATCCCTCTCTGTGTTTATAATGATTTATAATCCCACTCTCAGTGTTTATAATGATTTATAATCCCACTCTCTGTGTTTATAATGATTTATAATCACACTCTCAGTGTTTGTTTATAATAATTTATAATCCCACTCTCAGTGTTTATAATGATTTATATTCCCACTCTCTGTATTTATAATGATTTATAACCCCCACTCTGTGTTTATAATGATTTATAATCCCACTCTCTGTGTTTGGAATGATTTATAATCCCTCTCTGTGTTTATAATGATTTATAATCCCACTGTCTGTGTTCATAATGATTTATAATCCCACTCTCTGTGTTTATAAAGATTTATAATTCCACTCTGTTTATTTATAAAGATTTATAATCCCACTCTCAGTTTTTTATAATGATTTATAATCCCACTCTCTATGTTTGTAATGATTTATAATCCCTCTCTGTGTTTTTAATGATTTATAATCCCACTCTCTGTGTTTATAATAAATTTATAATCCCACTTTCTGTGTTTATAAAGATTTATAATCGCTCTCTGTGTTTATAATGATTTATAATCCCACTCTATGTGTTTATAAAGATTTATAATCCCTCTCTGTGTTTATAATGATTTATAATCCCACTCTCTGTGTTTATAATGATTTATAATCCCACTCTCTGTGTTTAGAAAGATTTATAATCCCACTCTGTTTATTTATAAAGATTTATAATCCCACTCTCAGTGTTTATAATGATTTATAATCCCACTCTCTGTGTTTAGAAAGATTTATAATCCCACTCTGTTTATTTATAAAGATTTATAATCCCACTCTCTGTGTTTATAATGATTTATAATCCCACTCTCTGTGTTTATAATGATTTATATTCCCACTCTCAGTGTTTATAATGATTTATAATCCCACTCTCTGTGTTTATAATGATTTATAATCCCACTCTCAGTGTTTGTTTATAATAATTTATAATCCCACTCTCAGTTTTTTTTTTATAATGATTTATAATCCCACTCTCTGTGTTTGTTTATAATGATTTATAATCCCACTCTCTGTGTTTATAATGATTTATAATCCCACTCTGTGTTTATAATGATTTATAATCCCACTCTCAGTGTTTATAATGATTTATAATCCCACTCTCAGTGTTTATAATGATTTATAATCCCACTCTCTGTGTTTATAATGATTTATAATCCCACTCTCTGTGTTTATAATGATTTATAATCCCACTCTCTGTGTTTATAATGATTTATAATCCCTCTCTGTGTTTATAATGATTTATAATCCCACTCTCAGTGTTTATAATGTTTTATAATCCCACTCTCTGTGTTTATAATGTTTTATAATCACACTCTCAGTGTTTGTTTATAATAATTTATAACCCCACTCTCAGTGTTTATAATGATTTATATTCCCACTCTCTGTATTTATAATGATTTATAATCCCACTCTGTGTTTATAATGATTTATAATCCCACTCTCTGTGTTTGGAATGATTTATAACCCCTCTCTGTGTTTATAATGATTTATAATCCCACTATCTGTGTTCATAATGATTTATAATCCCACTCTCTGTGTTTATAAAGATTTATAATCCCACTCTGTTTTTTTATAAAGATTTATAATCCCACTCTCAGTGTTTATAATGATTTATAATCCCACTCTCTATGTTTGTAATGATTTATAATCCCTCTCTGTGTTTATAATGATTTTAATCCCACTCTCTGTGTTTATAATTATTTATAATCCCACTTTCTGTGTTTATAAAGATTTATAATCCCTCTCTGTGTTTATAATGATTTATAATCCCACTCTCTGTGTTTATAATGATTTATAATCCCACTCTGTTTATTTATAAAGATTTATAATCCCACTCCCCTGTGTTTATAAAGATTAATAATCCCACTCTCAGTGTTTGTTTATAATGATTTATAACCCCACTCTCTGTGTTTAAAAAGGGATTTATAATCCCACTCTCTGTGTTTATAATGATTTATAATCCCACTCTCTGTGTTTGTAATGATTTATAATCCCTCTCTGTGTTTATAATGATTTATAATCCCACTCTCTGTGTTTATAATGATTTATAATCCCACTCTCAGTGTTTGTTTATAATGATTTATAATCCCACTCTCTGTGTTTATAATGATTTATTCCCACTCTCTGTGTTTATAAAGATTTAAATCCCACTCTGTTTTTTTTATAAAGATTTATAATCCCACTCTCAGTGTTTATAATGATTTATAATCCCACTCTCTGTATTTATAATGATTTATAATCCCTCTCTGTGTTTTTTAATGATTTATAATCCCACTTTCAGTGTTTGTTTATAATGATTTATAATCCCACTCTGTTTATTTATAAAGATTTATAATCCCACTCTCAGTGTTTATAATGATTTATAATCCCACTTTCTGTGTTTATAAAGATTTATAATCCCTCTCTGTGTTTATAATGATTTATAATCCCACTCTCTGTGTTTATAAAGATTTATAATCCCACTCTGTTTATTTATAAAGATTTATAATCCCACTCTCTGTGTTTATAAAGATTAATAATCCCACTCTCAGTGTTTGTTTATAATGATTTATAATCCCACTCTCTGTTTTTTATAAAGATTTATAATCCCACTCTCTGTGTTTATAATGATTTATAATCCCACTCTCTGTGTTTGTAATGATTTATAATCCCTCTCTGTGTTTATAATGATTTATAATCCCACTCTCTGTGTTTATAATGATTTATAATCCCACTCTCTGTGTTTATAATGATTTATAATCCCACTCTCAGTGTTTGTTTATAATGATTTATAATCCCACTCTCTGTGTTTATAATGATTTATAATCCCACTCTCTGTGTTTATAAAGATTTATAATCCCACTCTGTTTATTTATAAAGATTTATAATCCCACTCTCAGTGTTTATAATGATTTATAATCCCACTCTCTGTGTTTATAATGATTTATAATCCCTCTCTGTGTTTATAATGATTTATAATCCCACTCTCAGTGTTTGTTTATAATGATTTATAATCCCACTCTCTGTGTTTATAATGATTTATAATCACACTCTCAGTGTTTGTTTATAATAATTTATAATCCCACTCTCAGTGTTTATAATGATTTATAATCCCACTCTCTGTATTTATAATGATTTATAATCCCACTCTGTGTTTATAATGATTTATAATCCCACTCTCTGTGTTTATAATGATTTATAATCCCTCTCTGTGTTTATAATGATTTATAACCCCCACTTTCTGTGTTTATAAAGATTTATAATCCCTCTCTGTGTTTATAATGATTTATAATCCCACTCTCTGTGTTTATAAAGATTTATAATCCCACTCTGTTTATTTATAAAGATTCATAATCCCACTCTCTGTGTTTATAAAGATTAATAATCCCACTCTCAGTGTTTGTTTATAATGATTTATAATCCCACTCTCTGTGTTTATAAAGATTTATAATCCCACTCTCTGTGTTTATAATGATTTATAATCCCACTCTCTGTGTTTGTAATGATTTATAATCCCTCTCTGTGTTTATAATGATTTATAATCCCACTCTCTGTGTTTATAATGATTTATAATCCCACTCTCTGTGTTTATAATGATTTATAATCCCACTCTCAGTGTTTGTTTATAATGATTTATAATCCCACTCTCTGTGTTTATAATGATTTATAATCCCACTCTCTGTGTTTATAAAGATTTATAATCCCACTCTGTTTATTTATAAAGATTTATAATCCCACTCTCAGTGTTTATAATGATTTATAATCCCACTCTCTGTGTTTATAATGATTTATAATCCCTCTCTGTGTTTATAATGATTTATAATCCCACTCTCAGTGTTTATAATGATTTATAATCCCACTCTCTGTGTTTATAATGATTTATAATCACCCCTCTCAGTGTTTGTTTATAATAATTTATAATCCCACTCTCAGTGTTTATAATGATTTATATTCCCACTCTCTGTATTTATAATGATTTATAATCCCACTCTGTGTTTATAATGATTTATAATCCCACTCTCTGTGTTTGGAATGATTTATAATCCCTCTCTGTGTTTATAATGATTTATAATCCCACTCTCTGTGTTCAAAATTTGATTTATAATCCCACTCTCTGTGTTTATAAAGATTTATAATCCCACTCTGTTTATTTATAAAGATTTATAATCCCACTCTCAGTGTTTATAAATGATTTATAATCCCACTCTCTATGTTTGTAATGATTTATAATCCCTCTCTGTGTTTTTAATGATTTATAATCCCACTCTCTGTGTTTATAATGATTTATAATCCCACTTTCTGTGTTTATAAAGATTTATAATCCCTCTCTGTGTTTATAATGATTTATAATCCCACTCTCTGTGTTTATAAAGATTTATAATCCCACTCTCTGTGTTTATAATGATTTATAATCCCACTCTCTGTTTTTGTAATGATTTATAATCCCTCTCTGTGTTTATAATGATTTATAATCCCACTCTCTGTGTTTATAAAGATTTATAATCCTTCTCTGTGTTTATAATGATTTATAATCCCTCTCTGTGTTTATAATGATTTATAATCCCACTCTCTGTGTTTATAATGATTTATAATCCCACTCTCTGTGTTTAGAAAGATTTATAATCCCACTCTGTTTATTTATAAAGATTTATAATCCCACTCTCAGTGTTTATAATGATTTATAACCCCCACTCTCTGTGTTTAGAAAGATTTATAATCCCACTCTGTTTATTTATAAAGATTTATAACCCCACTCTCTGTGTTTATAATGATTTATAATCCCACTCTCTGTGTTTATAATGATTTATATTCCCACTCTCAGTGTTTATAATGATTTATAATCCCACTCTCTGTGTTTATAATGATTTATAATCCCACTCTCAGTGTTTGTTTATAATAATTTATAATCCCACTCTCACTGTTTTTTTATAATGATTTATAATCCCACTCTCTGTGTTTGTTTATAATGATTTATAATCCCACTCTCTGTGTTTATAATGTTTTATAATCCCACTCTGTGTTTATAATGATTTATAATCCCACTCTCAGTGTTTATAATGATTTATAATCCCACTCTCAGTGTTTATAATGATTTATAATCCCACTCTCTGTGTTTATAATGATTTATAATCCCACTCTCTGTGTTTATAATGATTTATAACCCCCACCCCTCTGTGTTTATAATGATTTATAATCCCTCTCTGTGTTTATAATGATTTATAATCCCACTCTCAGTGTTTGTTTATAATGATTTATAATCCCACTCTCTGTGTTTATAATGATTTATAATCACACTCTCAGTGTTTTTTTAAATAATAATTTATAATCCCACTCTCAGTGTTTATAATGATTTATATTCCCACTCTCTGTATTTATAATGATTTATAATCCCACTCTGTTTTTTATAATGATTTATAATCCCACTCTCTGTGTTTGGAATGATTTATAATCCCTCTCTGTGTTTATAATGATTTATAATCCCACTATCTGTGTTCAAAATTTGATTTATAATCCCACTCTCTGTGTTTATAAAGATTTATAATCCCACTCTGTTTATTTATAAAGATTTATAATCCCACTCTCAGTGTTTATAATGATTTATAATCCCACTCTCTATTTTTTGTAATGATTTATAATCCCTCTCTGTTTTTTTAATGATTTATAATCCCACTCTCTGTGTTTATAATGATTTATAATCCCACTTTCTGTGTTTATAAAGATTTATAATCCCACTCTCTGTGTTTATAAAGATTTATAATCCCACTCTCTGTGTTTATAATGATTTATAATCCCACTCTCTGTTTTTTGTAATGATTTAAAATCCCTCTCTGTGTTTATAATGATTTATAATCCCACTCTCTGTGTTTATAATGATTTATAACCCCACTCTCTGTGTTTATAATGATTTATAATCCCACTCTCAGTGTTTGTTTATAATGATTTATAATCCCACTCTCTGTGTTTATAATGATTTATAATCCCACTCTCTGTGTTTATAAAGATTTATAATCCCACTCTGTTTATTTATAAAGATTTATAATCCCACTCTCAGGGGTTTATAATCATTTATAATCCCACTCTCTGTGTTTATAATGATTTATAATCCCTCTCGGGTGTTTATAATGTTTTATAATCCCACTCTCAGTGTTTGTTTATAATGATTTATAATCCCACTCTCTGTGTTTATAATGATTTATAATCACACTCTCAGTGTTTGTTTATAATAATTTATAATCCCACTCTCAGTGTTTATAATGATTTATATTCCCACTCTCTGTATTTATAATGATTTATAATCCCACTCTGTGTTTATAATGATTTATAATCCCACTCTCTGTGTTTGGAATGATTTATAATCCCTCTCTGTGTTTATAATGATTTATAATCCCACTCTCTGTTTTTCATAATGATTTATAATCCCACTCTCTGTGTTTATAAAGATTTATAATCCCCCCTCTTTTTATTTATAAAGATTTATAATCCCACTCTCAGTGTTTATAATGATTTATAATCCCACTCTCTATGTTTGTAATGATTTATAATCCCTCTCTGTGTTTTTAATGATTTATAATCCCACTCTCTGTGTTTATAATGATTTATAATCCCACTTTCTGTGTTTATAAAGATTTATAATCCCTCTCTGTGTTTATAATGATTTATAATCCCACTCTCTGTGTTTATAATGATTTATAATCCCACTCTCTGAGTTTATAAAGATTTATAATCCCACTCTGTTTATTTATAAAGATTTATAATCCCACTCTCTGTGTTTATAAAGATTAATAACCCCCACTCTCAGTGTTTGTTTATAATGATTTATAATCCCACTCTCTGTGTTTATAAAGATTTATAATCCCACTCTCTGTGTTTAAAATGATTTATAATCCCACTCTCTGTGTTTGTAATGATTTATAATCCCTCTCTTTTGTTTATAATGATTTATAATCCCTCTGTGTTCATAATGATTTATAATCCCACTCTCTGTGTTTATAATGATTTATAATCCCACTCTCTGTGTTTATAAAGATTTATAATCCCACTCTTTTTAAATTTATAAAGATTTATAATCCCACTCTCAGTGTTTATAATGATTTATAATCCCACTCTCTGTGTTTATAATGATTTATAATCCCACTCTCAGTGTTTGTTTATAAAAATTTATAATCCCACTCTCTGTGTTTATAATGATTTATAATCCCACTCTCTGTGTTTATAAAGATTTATAATCCCACTCTGTTTATTTATAAAGATTTATAATCCCACTCTCAGTGTTTATAATGATTTATAATCCCACTCTCTGTGTTTATAATGATTTATAATCCCACTCTCAGTGTTTGTTTATAATAATTTATAATCCCACTCTCTGTGTTTATAATGATTTATAATCCCACTCTCTGTGTTTATAATGATTTATAATCCCACTCTGTGTTTATAATGATTTATAATCCCACTCTCAGTGTTTGTTTATAATGATTTATAATCCCACTCTCTGTGTTTATAATGATTTATAATCCCACTTTCTGTGTTTATAAAGATTTATAATCCCACTCTCAGTGTTTATAATGTTTTTATAATCCCACTTTCTGTGTTTATAAAGATTTATAATCCCTCTCTGTGTTTATAATGATTTATAATCCCACTCTCTGTGTTTATAAAGATTTATAATCCCACTCTGTTTATTTATAAAGATTTATAATCCCACTCTCTGTGTTTATAAAGATTAATAATCCCACTCTCAGTGTTTGTTTATAATGATTTATAATCCCACTCTCTGTGTTTATAAAGATTTATAATCCCACTCTCTGTGTTTATAATGATTTATAATCCCACTCTCTGTGTTTGTAATGATTTATAATCCCTCTCTGTGTTTATAATGATTTATAATCCCACTCTCTGTGTTTATAATGATTTATAATCCCACTCTCTGTGTTTATAATGATTTAAAAATCCCACTCTCAGTGTTTGTTTATAATGATTTATAATCCCACTCTCTGTTTTTTATAATGATTTAAAAATCCCACTCTCTGTGTTTATAAAGATTTATAATCCCACTCTGTTTATTTATAAAGATTTATAATCCCACTCTCAGTGTTTATAATGATTTATAATCCCACTCTCTGTGTTTATAATGATTTATAATCCCTCTCTGTGTTTATAATGATTTATAATCCCACTCTCAGTGTTTATAATGTTTTATAATCCCACTCTCTGTGTTTATAAAGATTTATAATCCCACTCTCTGTGTTTATAATGATTTATAATCCCACTCTCTGTGTTTGTAATGATTTATAATCCCTCTCTGTGTTTATAATGATTTATAATCCCACTCTCTGTGTTTATAATGATTTATAATCCCACTCTCTGTGTTTAAAAATGATTTATAATCCCACTCTCAGTGTTTGTTTATAATGATTTATAATCCCACTCTCTGTTTTTATAATGATTTATAATCCCACTCTCTGTGTTTATAAAGATTTATAATCCCACTCTGTTTATTTATAAAGATTTATAATCCCACTCTCAGTGTTTATAATGATTTATAATCCCACTCTCTGTGTTTATAATGATTTATAATCCCTCTCTGTGTTTATAATGATTTATAATCCCACTCTCAGTGTTTGTTTATAATGATTTATAATCCCACTCTCTGTGTTTATAATGATTTATAATCCCACTCTCTGTGTTTATAATGATTTATAATCCCACTCTCTGTGTTTATAATGATTTATAATCCCACTCTCTGTGTTCATAATGATTTATAATCCCACTCTCTGTGTTTATAAAGATTTATAATCCCACTCTGTTTATTTATAAAGATTTATAATCCCACTCTCAGTGTTTATAATGTTTTATAATCCCACTCTCTATGTTTGTAATGATTTATAATCCCTCTCTGTGTTTTTAATGATTTATAATCCCACTCTCTGTGTTTATAATGATTTATAATCCCACTTTCTGTGTTTATAAAGATTTATAATCCCTCTCTGTGTTTATAATGATTTATAATCCCACTCTCTGTGTTTATAAAGATTTATAATCCCACTCTCTGTTTTTATAATGATTTATAATCCCACTCTCTGTGTTTGTAATGTTTTATAATCCCTCTCTGTGTTTATAATGATTTATAACCCCCACTCTCTGTGTTTATAAAGATTTATAATCCTTCTCTGTGTTTATAATGATTTATAATCCCTCTCTGTGTTTATAATGATTTAAAATCCCACTCTCTGTGTTTATAATGATTTATAATCCCACTCTCTGTGTTTAGAAAGATTTATAATCCCACTCTGGTTATTTATAAAGTTTTTATAATCCCACTCTCAGTGTTTATAATGATTTATAATCCCACTCTCTGTGTTTAGAAAGATTTATAATCCCACTCTGTTTATTTATAAAGATTTATAACCCCACTCTCTGTGTTTATAATGATTTATAATCCCACTCTCTGTGTTTATAATGATTTATATTCCCACTCTCAGTGTTTATAATGATTTATAATCCCACTCTCTGTGTTTATAATGATTTATAATCCCACTCTCAGTGTTTGTTTATAATAATTTATAATCCCACTCTCAGTGTTTATAATGATTTATATTCCCACTCTCTGTATTTATAATGATTTATAATCCCACTCTGTGTTTATAATGATTTATAATCCCACTCTCTGTGTTTGGAATGATTTATAATCCCTCTCTGTGTTTAAAATGATTTATAATCCCACTCTCTGTGTTCATAATGATTTATAATCCCACTCTCTGTGTTTATAAAGATTTATAATCCCACTCTGTTTATTTATAAAGATTTATAATCCCACTCTCTGTGTTTATAATGATTTATAATCCCACTCTCTGTGTTTGTAATGATTTATAATCCCTCTCTGTGTTTATAATGATTTATAATCCCACTCTCTGTGTTTATAATGATTTATAATCCCACTCTCAGTGTTTGTTTATAATGTTTTATAATCCCACTCTCTGTGTTTATAATGATTTATTCCCACTCTCTGTGTTTATAAAGATTTATAATCCCACTCTTTTTTATTTATAAAGTTTTTATAATCCCACTCTCAGTGTTTATAATGATTTATAATCCCACTCTCTGTATTTATAATGATTTATAATCCCTCTCTGTGTTTATAATGATTTATAATCCCACTTTCAGTGTTTGTTTATAATGATTTATAATCCCACTCTCTGTGTTTAAAAAAGATTTATAATCCCACTCTCAGTGTTTATAATGATTTATAATCCCACTTTCTGTGTTTATAAAGATTTATAATCCCTCTCTGTGTTTATAATGATTTATAATCCCACTCTCTGTGTTTATAAAGATTTATAATCCCACTCTGTTTATTTATAAAGATTTATAATCCCACTCTCTGTGTTTATAAAGATTAATAATCCCACTCTCAGTGTTTGTTTATAATGATTTATAATTCCACTCTCTGTGTTTATAAAGATTTATAATCCCACTCTCTGTGTTTAAAATGATTTATAATCCCACTCTCTGTGTTTGTAATGATTTATAATCCCTCTCTGTGTTTATAATGATTTATAATCCCACTCTCTGTTTTTTATAATGATTTATAATCCCACTCTCTGTGTTTATAATGATTTATAATCCCACTCTCAGTGTTTGTTTATAATGATTTATAATCCCACCCCTCTGTGTTTATAATGATTTATAATCCCACTCTCTGTGTTTATAAAGATTTTTTAATTTCCCACTCTGTTTATTTATAAAGATTTAAAATCCCACTCTCAGTGTTTATAATGATTTATAATCCCACTCTCTGTGTTTATAATGATTTATAATCCCTCTCTGTGTTTATAATGATTTATAATCCCACTCTCAGTGTTTGTTTATAATGATTTATAATCCCACTCTCTGTTTTTATAATGATTTATAATCACACTCTCAGTGTTTGTTTATAATAATTTATAATCCCACTCTCAGTGTTTATAATGATTTATATTCCCACTCTCTGTATTTATAATGATTTATAATCCCACTCTGTGTTTATAATGATTTATAATCCCACTCTCTGTGTTTGGAATGATTTATAATCCCTCTCTGTGTTTATAATGATTTATAATCCCACTCTCTGTGTTCATAATGATTTATAATCCCACTCTCTGTGTTTATAAAGATTTATAACCCCACTCTGTTTTTTTATAAAGATTTATAATCCCACTCTCAGTGTTTATAATGATTTATAATCCCACTCTCTATGTTTGTAATGATTTATAATCCCTCTCTGTGTTTTTAATGATTTATAATCCCACTCTCTGTGTTTATAATGATTTATAATCCCACTTTCTGTGTTTATAAAGATTTATAATCCCTCTCTGTGTTTATAATGATTTATAATCCCACTCTCTGTGTTTATAATGATTTATAATCCCACTCTCTGAGTTTAAAAGATTTATAATCCCACTCTGTTTATTTATAAAGATTTATAATCCCACTCTCTGTGTTTATAAAGATTAATAATCCCACTCTCAGTGTTTGTTTATAATGATTTATAATCCCACTCTCTGTGTTTATAAAGATTTATAACCCCACTCTCTGTGTTTATAATGTTTTTATAATCCCACTCTCTGTGTTTGTAATGATTTATAATCCCTCTCTGTGTTTATAATGATTTATAATCCCTCTCTGTGTTCATAATGATTTATAATCCCACTCTCTGTGTTTATAATGATTTATAATCCCACTCTCTGTGTTTATAAAGATTTATAATCCCACTCTGTTTATTTATAAAGATTTATAATCCCACTCTCAGTGTTTATAATGATTTATAATCCCACTCTCTGTGTTTATAATGATTTATAATCCCACTCTCAGTGTTTGTTTATAATAATTTATAATCCCACTCTCTGTGTTTATAATGATTTATAATCCCACTCTCTGTGTTTATAATGATTTATAATCCCACTCTGTGTTTATAATGATTTATAATCCCACTCTCTGTGTTTATAATGATTTATAATCCCACTCTCTGTGTTTGTAATGATTTATAATCCCTCTCTGTGTTTATAATGATTTATAATCCCACTCTCTGTGTTTATAAAGATTTATAATCCTTCTCTGTGTTTATAATGATTTATAATCCCTCTCTGTGTTTATAATGATTTATAATCCCACTCTCTGTTTATTTATAAAGATTTATAATCCCACTCTCTGTGTTTATAAAGATTAATAATCCCACTCTCAGTGTTTGTTTATAATGATTTATAATCCCACTCTCTGTGTTTATAAAGATTTATAATCCCACTCTCTGTGTTTATAATGATTTATAATCCCACTCTCTGTGTTTGTAATGATTTAAAATCCCTCTCTGTGTTTATAATGTTTTATAATCCCTCTCTGTGTTCATAATGTTTTATAATCCCACTCTCTGTGTTTATAATGATTTATAATCCCACTCTCTGTGTTTATAAAGATTTATAATCCCACTCTGTTTATTTATAAAGATTTATAATCCCACTCTCAGTGTTTATAATGATTTATAATCCCACTCTCTGTGTTTATAATGATTTATAATCCCACTCTCAGTGTTTGTTTATAATAATTTATAATCCCACTCTCTGTGTTTATAATGATTTATAATCCCACTCTCTGTGTTTATAATGATTTATAATCCCACTCTGTGTTTATAATGATTTATAATCCCACTCTCAGTGTTTGTTTATAATGATTTATAATCCCACTCTCTGTTTTTATAATGATTTATAATCCCACTCTCTGTGTTTATAATGATTCATAATCCCACTCTCTGTGTTTATAATGATTTATAATCCCACTCTCTGTGTTTATAATGATTTATAATCCCACTCTCTGTGTTTATAATGATTTATAATCCCACTCTCAGTGTTTGTTTATAATGATTTATAATCCCACTCTCTGTGTTTATAATGATTTATAATCCCACTCTCTGTGTTTATAAAGATTTATAACCCCACTCTGTTTATTTATAAAGATTTATAATCCCACTCTCAGTGTTTATAATGATTTATAATCCCACTCTCAGTGTTTGTTTATAATGATTTATAATCCCACTCTCAGTTTTTTGTTTATAATGATTTATAATCCCACTCTCAGTGTTTGTTTATAATGATTTATAATCCCACTCTCTGTGTTTATAATGATTCATAATCCCACTGTTTATTTATAAAGATTTATAATCCCACTCTGTTTATTTATAAAGATTTATAATCCCTCTCTGTGTTTATAATGATTTATAACCCCACTCCGAGTTTGTTTATAATGATTTATAATCCCACTCTGTGTTTATAATGATTTATAATCCCACTCTGTGTTTATAATGATTTATAATCCCACTCTCTGTGTTTATAATGATTTATAATCCCACTCTCTGTGTTTATAATGATTTAAAATCCCACTCTCTGTTTATAATGATTTATAATCCCACTCTCTGTGTTTATAATGATTTATAATCCCACTCTCTGTGTTTATAATGATTTATAATCCCACTCTCTGTGTTTATAATGATTTATAATCCCACTCTCTGTGTTTATAATGATTTATAATCCCACTCTCTGTGTTTATAATGATTTATAATCCCACTCTCTGTGTTTATAATGATTTATAATCCCACTCTCTGTGTTTATAATGATTTATAATCCCACTCTCTGTGTTTATAATGATTTATAATCCCACTCTCTGTGTTTATAATGATTTATAATCCCACTCTCTGTGTTTATAATGATTTATAATCCCACTCTCTGTTTATAATGATTTATAACCCCACTCTCTGTGTTTATAATGATTTATAATCCCACTCTCTGTGTTTATAATGATTTATAATCCCACTCTCTGTGTTTATAATGATTTATAATCCCACTCTATGTGTTTATAAAGATTAAAAATATTCTTCAAATCTAGCTCCGTCTATGGAACGTTCATGACACAATAGTATAACTCATGCTATTTTATGTCTTTAGCTGGAACACACACACTTTAGCAAAGCTGCACTACAACACTATTAAATAAATTCCAATTTTATTCAAATGTTATACAAATAGTTGTAAAAAAAAAAAAAAAAAAAATCAGCTACTGTTACACATACAGACATGTGTCTATACAGTTGGATGACAGGTGTGTGTCACTGACTTAGATGTCTGTATAGTTGGATGATGAGCAGTTGTATCTCACTGTCTCCAGTATTAATGTCAATAGCCTTCAGAAAAAAATCCAACGCGTCCTGTTTCCTCCCCTCAGCCAAACAACATTTCCCAGAATGCACCAGCATGTCGAAGGTTTCCTCTAGATGTTCATCATCATTTGGTCTTTGCACCTCAGAGGGTGCACACTGATCCAGTACTTCACTAGAGGTTAGTTCAACATCAGTAGATTCCTTTATTACATCACCTTCCTCTTCCCCCACACACTCCTCCTCTTCCCCCACACACTCCTCCTCTTCCCCCACACACTCCTCCTCTTCCCCCACACACTCCTCCTCTTCCCCCACACACTCCTCCTCTTCCCCCACACACTCCTCCTCTTCCCCCACACACTCCTCCTCTTCCTCCACACACTCCTCCTCTTCCTCCACACACTCCTCCTCTTCCTCCACACACTCACCCTTGTGTACTGAATTTAGTGTTTCTCCACTAGGCTCTGCCTCCTCTAACACTGATTCATCAGCATATGTTCCACTGGCTTCAGATGCTTGGCTACGCATGGGTCCTTCAGAGCTACCCTCCTTCTCTGGCTCATCCTCTAGCTCCTTCCCCTCCTCTGTCTCATCCTCATCCTCATCCAGTTCCTCGTCCTCCTCCTCCTCCATGTCTTGCAGCAATGACTCTACTAGAGACCGTCGTGATGCGACTGATATGTTCATGCTGCACCTGCAGTTGGTCTCGTTATTCAGCATAGATTTGGGTGTGGAAGATCCGAGGCCCGTGAAGCTGCTAGCTAATGGACTGCTAGCCAAAACGGGTTTCTCCACCTCCTCTTCTTCATGCACCTCTTCCTCACTATCATAGATGACGCGCAGTTTTTTCTTCTTGACGGGCCAAAGAAGCGACTCATCTGCTGACTTCTGTCTCACACCATCATAGGGGCTCTCATCGATTCTCTCTCTAGAGTCATCCATCTGCAGCTGGAAGTCTTCACCCCCTGTACTTAGCTCCACTTCTTCCTGATCCATATCCTCCTGTTTGTCCTCTGACAGCAGCTCTGCACTGTCTTCCAGCTTCAGGTTGAAGTTCCCTTGGAAAGACTCGGATGCCATCAGCTCTTTTGAATCAGATTCCAATCCAACAATTGATTTAGACAAATCTGACACTGCTTTTGAATCTGTAGATGTATCTAATCCCACCCCCAAAAGAGCTTTAGATGCATCAGAGTCAGCCTCAAAGCAGGCCTCATGTGAACCCAATGCCATGTCTGAAAATGCTTTAGGTGTCGTTGACTCTGTCCCTAGCAGAGCTACAGATGAATCTGATTGCTTTAAGGGAGAGATGTGTATGATCTGACTCGAGTGAGTGTGTATGTGATCAGATTGCTCCTCTAGGATTAAACTTTGCTCTTCATTTATGCTCCTCAATTCTTGTTCAACAACACTGTCCTCTGTCACCTGCGTAGATAAATCTATCACACACTCGTCCTTCACCTGTATCCCTCCATCCATGCTCATCATTTCCAGCTCATCTGATCCCAATTGGGTGAGATCCACTACTGCAGGTGGGCTAAGGTTATCAGGTGTGGGCGTGGTTTTACCATCACCCATTGCTGTGGGTCGGTCTGGGCCCTGTTGCCGTGACAGCCGCAGCCACGCGGGTTCTGTGTTTTGACTGACGCTGTCCGTCATGAGGCTGTGCAGCTGGGACTCAGCCTGGACAAGTTCCTGTGCTTTCTGTACACGCTGCTCAATGTAATGAGTCTCCTCATCATGCAGAGTATCTTCATCCTCCTCATTAGAGAACAGAAGGTCATGACGGGACACCCCAAACACATTCATGCCCTTCAGAGCAGAGATGTGACCCTGCAGCTCAGGGTCACTGCGACACACAGACGAGTGGAGTGACTGCAGCTGCAGCTGCGTGGAGGATGAGTGTGTGTCCTCCAGGGTGAAAAGCTCCTTCAGCTCCTGCTTAGTGAAGTATCGAAATGGGTTCTTCTTATCGCCCGTGGTCTGGCGGATCAAAGAGTCCTTAAACACCTGCAGAAGTAAAACACAGAAATTAGCTGTGATTAAATTTTCACATTTTTAACATTATTCCTGACACATTGCTAATAGAAACAGACTACTTTAACAATGACTTGCTGCAGATGTAGAATATTAGAACATCAGCTATGATTTGAGTGAGTGTGTATATGATCGGATTTCATTCTACAATTAAACTGCTCGTCATTTCAGAATATTACAACGTTTTGTCTCAGGAGTAAAACTCTGAGGTGAAAATCTAACTAATATAGTATATATTTTACACAGCTCTGTTTTCAATTATTTTAAGTCATTCTTAATTTGCAAAATATAATATTAAAATGCAAAATAATGAAAAGAGATTTTATGATGTTTGAAGCCAGTTGAAGTTTGTGATGTGTTTTTATGCCTCCTTCCGCTGCACTCATCAAACCCAGTGTCTAACCCGAGTCCATCCCTCAAAGAATCTCGATAGCATGATAGGAACAAGATGCTGCAGGATTTACATAGGATTCAACTGATCCACATTGGATGACAGATTTTTTCTCTTCAGTAGATTCCTTCCTCTTTGAAATGTATTAAGTTCAGACATAAATTAGTAACGTTTGTTGATGGCAGAAGTCTTCAGTGTTGGCCTCGTGTTCCACTTAATTTAAATTGTTTTCTATCAAGTCAGTGTCCTAAACACAACAGCAACTACAGAACTAATTTAGCTACAGGTACTAAATAACTTAAGTAAGCATGCATGCATGCACACCCACACACACCCACACACACACACCTGTCGTCTGTAGATCTTCTCCTCTATAGTTCCACAGGTGATAATTCTGTAGATGATGACATCATGTGTCTGGCCAATACGGTACGCTCGGTCTACCGCTTGCGCGTCTGTTGCAGGGTTCCAGCTGGGGTCGAAGATAACCACTCTGTTGGCAGCAGTGAGAGTGAGGCCAACTCCGCCCACCTGTGTGGTCAGCAAAAAGACGGAGTACCGTGCGTCTGTCTGGAAAAGAGCAATGCGTCTTTCTCTCTCAGCCAGTTGTGTGATGGTGCCATCCACACGCAGCAAATGGAACTTCCTGGTGGTTAGCACACGCTCAATGATGTCCAGCATCTTCCTGGACTGGGAGAAGACAAGCGTGCGCTTGCCCTCATCTCTCAGACTCTCCATTAGACTCAGCAGGAAACGCAGCTTTCCCGACTCGTTGATCAGCGTCTCGTCAGGCACGCCCACGATGCTGCTTACAGATGACTGGCCATCATCCTCATGGAAGTCAGCTTGCCCCGCCCCAAATCCTAGCTGAGTAACGGCTCGGGCAGAGAGCAATCTGGGATGGTCACAGAGCTTTTTGAGCACCGTGAGCTCTGAAAGTGGCGAGCGTGTGGTGGTCAGTAGCTGTTTGATGTGGTCCAGAGAGATGAATTGTCTGTAGACATCCTCCTGAACATCACTCAGGTACGTCCACACGATCAGATCTGTCTTACGCGTTAGAGATGGGATCTCATTCACTCTAGCGCTCTTCTGATTCTGCACTTCCTGTTTCTGATCTTCCTCTTCAGCTCTGTGTTCAAGCTGCTTCATATTCTGTACCTCGGCTTTGGTCCTTCGCAGGAAGTATGGTTTGATAAGCTCGGTCAGGTTCTGCGAGATCTTAAGCC
Source organism: Hemibagrus guttatus (assembly GCA_033459395.1). Taxonomy (NCBI): domain Eukaryota; kingdom Metazoa; phylum Chordata; class Actinopteri; order Siluriformes; family Bagridae; genus Hemibagrus; species Hemibagrus guttatus. Next base: position 24,694 of record JAUCMX010000027.1, read on the forward strand.
CGAGAGCTTTCTCTCCAGGTGTGGCATCTTTCTCCCTAGCCCGTGTGATTGGGTTCTCGTACTCGGTTTTAAAGGTCTTAGCGCTGCCCAGCAATGCACCCTGGCAGGCAAAGTCAAACAGTGCCCACATCTCCCGCAGGTTGTTCTGAACCGGCGTGCCAGTGAGCAGGAGGCGGTGGCGTGCCGGCACTGCACTCACACTCTTCGCAGTTTTTGTTGATGAGCTTTTGATCTTGTGTGCTTCATCTAGGATGATGTAATCCCAGAAGAACTCTCGCCCTCCGAATGATGCCAGCTGCTGCCAGTTGTTGATTAGCATTTGATAGGTGGTAATGATGGCTCCACTCCCTCGTTGGATTCTCTCCAGGTTCCGGCTGCGCTCCGTTTTGCTAGTGCCATGAAACTCTTTGACACGCAGACCGGGTGTCCAGCGCTTAAATTCACTCAGCCAGTTCTTGATAAGGGAGGTGGGCATGACGAGAAGCGTGTGACCGATCAGCTCGGAATCGTACATAGCCGACAGAAAGCTGATGACTTGCACCGTCTTGCCCAGGCCCATGTCGTCGGCAAGGATGCCGCCGCCCCGCCCGTCCCTGTGCAGGCTGTACAGGAAGGCCACACCCTCTTTCTGGTGCTCATACAGCTGTTCATAAAGTCCTTTATACATCATCAAGCCACAGCCGAGCACATCTACAAACTCCTCCTCCTCCTCCTCCTCTGATACATTCAGTTCCTTTATGGCTTCCTCCAATCGCCGGATTCGACTCCGCATTTTGTCATTTGGCCGCAGATCAAACGCTTGCCGGAAAAAGCGGAGAGAAAGTTCAAGATCGCCTCGCTGAGCCGCCTCCTTCCCCTTTTGCCTGAACCTAACACACACACACAGCATTACATTGGGACTGTTAATGTCAGTGGTAGACACTTCCAAATATTATAATTATTTAAATAATTGATGTCAGATGCCAAAAATGAAGCAAAGCAAAAAGATTAGCCATTAAATAGGTTCATTTGTGTTGAGTATGGGTAAATTTGATAAGAATGGCTTCCGTATTACTTTAATTTGTAAGTTATTTCACTCATATAGCGACACTCATTTTATTAGTTATGGTACAGGTATGATTTTACATAATTATTCAATAATAAGTTGGATTTAATCATTTATTTAAAAGTAAAATGAGATTAGATTGACCACACCCCCAACACTGCTGAAACCTAAACCATCAAGGAACATAATGGAATTTTCTGATTTTCTAAACTTCATTTAATTCTGTTCAGTTTTAAGTGTTTGTGTTCAGCGAGTCCCTCTAGTGCTCCTCGGGATCACACAAATGTGTGTGTTAGTGTGTGTGTGTAGTTTCGGTTTGAGAGTGTTTGATGTGGCTGATGCTGACACACTAGCGGTTGTGCGTTTTCCCCTGCACACTGATTTCATAAGAAAAGAAACTTAAACTTTCTGTTTAAGAAACTCTCACCACAACAATCCAGACGCTGCAGAGTTTACAAAAAATGTGTTTAGTCTCCAGAATGAAAATAAAAACCTTCTAAACTGTCTATACTAGGGCTGAAATGATTCCTCGAGTAACTTGAGTAATTCGAATACAAAAAATCATCCAGGCAAATGAGTTGCTTCAAAGCTTGGTTTAATCCATTTACTGTAACTACACACAAAGCACTGTGTTTCCCCACGGACCATTATTACTGACACACAACCCGCTAAACTCGGGGAGAAAAGATTCAGGCCAAATAAAACAGCAGAAAGTTTTTAAAGTTTGGGATTATTACAACCTAAACCAGAAAGAAAACTCAGTACAGTGTGATTACTGTAAGACTGAACCGGTTTACTACAACAGTACAAGTTCCATACTTCAATATCTCACTCCAACACACACAGTCCACGGAGTCCACACATGCTAATGTTAGCATTCGCACTTAGCTTAAATCAATATGACCGCTAGTTGAAATTAAGGCCCGTATAAATGTATGTGGATTGTGGATACATGTAGTGACTATTTAAGACCGTAAATCAGTATGGGGGCTAGTTATGATGTCCCTAATTTAGCCAGGTTTTGTGAAAGCCTAAGCGTCATTCATGTTGATAGCCTCACACTCTCTCTGTCACTCTCACACTCACACACACACACACACACACACACACACACACGTATGTAGAGAGACATTTAAGAAAGTTTATTCTCCAAATAACTCTACTTACATGTTACAGATAAATGTGTTTTTCTTTATTTTATGTGTATGGACTCTTGTTCTTGTTCCAGGTTATCTTCCTGTCCACTAATTTTTGCCTCTTAGAAAAGCCACAAAGTCTTCCGGGAAGACAGTAAAGGTTTCTGTCCTGCCTGAGTTGTAGTTAGACTGAAAGTTAAGTTGCACAACATAAATGCAATGTTTACATATTTGCGGTATCCCCCTGTGACCCCCCCACCGGAATTATGGGTAATCACAAAATTTCTGCAACATACACGTGACATAAACACTCAGTACACTGAGGGGAAATACGTCACGGACGAGTTCTCCCACGGCCAGCACCACTCACATTTTCTTCAGGAAATGTACATGTCTAGTTATTATTATTATTATTATTATTATTATTATTATTATTATTTTAGGTTGTATAATGTTTACCTTTTTTTCAAGTAATTAAGTTTTTTAATTTTGTATATTTGCATTTTGAATGTAATATGTCAATGAAATGCACTAAAAAGAGTTTTTTTTCTAAATAAGAAAACTTAGTTGTTGGTTTTAAGAGACCCGTCTTATTTTCTCTTCCATATTTAGTATTCCTCTTTAATAAAGAAAAAGTACTTCTTATCCGATCACTCGATTAATCGATGGAATAATCGGTAGAATATTCGATTACTAAAATAATCGATAGCTGCAGCCCTAGTTTATACTCATTTTTCTTTTGAGAAAAAACCCCCAAATGTTTATAGAAATAAATAAATAGAAATAAAGACTACAATACTGTCAGTCACTGGGCTCTCAGTGGGGCATGGTGTATGGAGAAATCTCCAGTTTCAGAAAGGCAGAAATTATGGAAAGACACACACACACACACACACACACACACACACACACACACATTCTAGTATGTGAATACCTGTTATATTTCTCCTCACTTTCTGCATCACTGACATTCAAAGACCTGTAAAACACACACACACACACACACAGTCACTGATACAAACAAACATCATAAGAAATAAATGTACACTAATAAGTATATGTGAAAAAATCTATATTAAAAATCTATATTTAATATAGTATAAATAGATAGATACACACTTTCCTCTTCCATGAGGGAAATGAGTGTTAGTGCAAGTGTGTGTGTTAGTGCAAGTGTAAGAGCAAGTGTGTGTGTGTTAGTGTAAGTGTAAGAGCAAGTGTGTGTGTGTTAGTGTAAGTGTAAGAGCAAGTGTGTGTGTGTTGGTGTCAGTGCAAGTGTGTGTTAGTGTGTGTCAGTGCAAGTGTATGTGTGTTAGTGTGCGTTAGTGCAAGTGTGTGTGTTAGTGTCAGTGCAAGTGTGTGTGTGTTAGTGTGCGTTAGTGTTAGGGGGTGTGTTAGTGCAAGTGTAAGAGCAAGTGTGTGTGTTAGGGTAAGTGCAAGTCTTAGTGTAAGTGTGCAATTAGGGGTTTGTGTGTTAGTGTGTGTGGTTTCGGTTTGAGAGTGTATGATGTGGGTGATGCTGACACACTAAGGGGGGGTAGGGGTAGGGGTAGGGGTAGGGGTGTGGGTGGGGTGTGTGTGTGTGTGTGTGTGTGTGTGTGTGTGTGTGTGTGTGTGTGTGTGTTCCAATGCACACTGACATTTAAACTCAGTATAAAACCTTTCGGAAGTCATCTCGCTAAAAGGTGTTCACTTCCGGAGCACGGAGCCTTTCGTTACATCCGGAACAGAAGAAGAATAAAGTGTGTATACATTTATATTGATGTAGTCGGTGAGGACCAGTGACCATAAGCAGTGAGGATTTAATGAAACTAACACCGTTATAACCTCGCGCTCTTCTTTTCTTTTTTCCACTCACCGATTAAATTGTTCCGCCAGCTGCCTCTCCTCCATCGTCCCGTGTTTTATTCCGTTTAATTCCGGTAAATTCATACAAACGCGCGCGTCGCAGAAATCCCCGAGCCAACACTGCTCCGAGGCAAACACGGAAGAAGAGGAAAATGCCGCTAAAGCGCTTGACCAATCAGATAGCAGCTCGTCCAGTAGCTCCGCCAATTACAGCGTAGCTCGGCTTGTTCGTGACGTCCGTCTGCAGGTGAGAAGCAGCCTTAAAGCCCATTACTGCCACCTGGCGCCACTGCACTTACTAAACACCCTAACGCCCAGGCGCCCTAACCCTAACTCACATTCAGGTGTCAGTCACATTTTGCCATATCACCATCTTTGAGACTCTTAAGGATCGAAGAATATTATAATATTTATTGACAGACCTAAATCTGATGCAGTATTGGTTAATAACATTTATTACATTGTTTATAATGAATTCCTCTGTTAAAACACATTTTATTGGGTAGCAGGTGCTGAGGAGAAAAAGGAGCTGCCAGTAGGGATGATGTCATTGTCTACGGCTTATCCGATCTATTCTCGGGTCACGGGGAGCCTGTGCCTATCTCATGCATCATTGGGCATCAAGGCAGGATACACCCTGGACGGAGGTGTGTGAACCCATCACACACACACACTCTCATTCACTCACACATTATGAACAATTTAGAGATGCCAATCAACCTACACTGCATGTCTTTGGACTGTGGGAGGAAACTGGAGTACCCGGATGAAAACCCCCGAGGCACGGGGAGAACATGCAAACTCCACGCACACATGGTGGAGGCGGGAATCGAACCCCCAACCCTGGAGATGTGAGGCAAACATGCTATCCACCAAGCCACCGTGCCCCCCTAGGGATGGTGTATTTTTCCTATTTTCTGTTTTGAAAGCTAATAGCAAGATACACTGTAAGTATAGTGATGTGGAGGTTAATGGCATTGCAAACCAAATACTAACAAAACACACTTATTTGTAAGTCAATAAGTGAGGTAGTGTCATGTAGAATAAAGTATCCAGGTAATAATGTGATAGTGAGGTAATAAATATAATAAAAATAAAACAGTAGAGATAACTGTAGACCATCTGAGGTTGGAAAACAATGTGCAGAGAATAAAGGTGTGTTAGTGGTGTTGTGCTTGAGTAAACTGTATGGAGGCATGTTTGTGTGTCTACCATTACAGACAACAGCTGGTGGATGAGGTGCACAGGCTGATGGCAGAGGGTATGAAGGACCTCCTCTACTGTTCTCTGCTGCAGTTTGACTGGATTAGTCTGGACATAAAGGTGCTCTGTTGACTGGTTGGGCTGGTGAGAAGGATTGTCCAGTATACACAGCTGATTAGTCATTTCCAGTGAGTCTAGGTTGTTCCCAGTGATCACATCTGGCTTTCCTGATCACTTTATTCTGCTTTAATGACAATCCCCCAGCACACTGCCACATAAAAGGTTCAAGACTAGCTCAAAATGTTGAGCCATAGGAAAAGACATTAGACATGATTTGTTCAGACTTTTTCAGCGGATATATAAATATATATAAAATGTCAGCGGGTGGTGACACCAAGTTAAATTTATAAAAGCTTTGTTACAACAGACTACGCCATCTAGAGTATACACTGAGAGCCTAGGAACTCACTATTAAAACAGGTTCGTTGTCAGGAGATGGAAACGGTGAAAACAAACACCCAACAAAACATTTCTTTATTACAATCATTGAATGGGGAAAGGATGAAAAGGGAATCAGAGTCCAAAGTCCACACTCAGTAAGCAGCCCAGATTTAGAGCAGTCTCAGCTGGGCATCAGAAATCACAGCCATCGTCCCTTTACTCTCAATCCCCAATAAAGGCCGCAGGAGTGGCAGCGCTAGAAGATAGAGAAAACACTGCCAGCATCCATCGTACTAATCTCACAGCACTTAATGTCCACACAAATGATCAGTCTCACAGTACTTAATAGAACTAGTATACCCTAAAAGATAAGAATCGGCCGACTTAAAAATTGATTGGCATTCAGGGTAACAGGCCCACCGCTAGATCAAAACCACTCGTACTCACATCGTGTCCGGATAGCGACCCTGCATTCGCTCTCGTCCTCACAGCACCCACAGAAGACCCTCGCAGCCGTCCATCCACCGGCTCACGTGCCGCTAGCCCGACAGTGCTCCACAAACCACTGACCCCTCCGTCACACGTTCACAGGGCCACGGGCCGCCGCGCCACATGCGAGGCACTCACTACATACAAAGCTGGCGCAGCAAGTCCATTCTATTACTCGCCCTCTCTCGCCCTGTTTTGGATTTTATCAGTTCACTGAAAATGTTTTTTCTCATAGCCACATTTGGCTACTGAATTTGCACTGAGTAAAATTTAAGAAAATTTAGCCACCTTCAGGATCGTGGGCTCAACCACCGCACCAGGTCCAGCCAATGGTCAAACTTATATCACTGATCTGTGTGTAAAGGTGGACACATACTTCTGGGTTAATAGAGAAGTGGATATAAAATGTTTACAAAGTCTTAGTAAAATGTCAAGTTTTTGTGAAAGATAAATCGTATCAGAATCTTTCCACCTTTACTGTGAAATTTCAGCCAGTATGTTAAAGTGAAAAACAATAAGAATCATTTTAAAGGGGGAAAAAACAAACAAATAAAAAATGTGTTCAGAATCAAGCAGTCACATTTAAACTCATGTTAAATATTAATTTAATAGTATACTGTATGACTGACTAACCCCAAATGAAGTACAACGCTTCCTGTGGGATTTTCCTGCCATCTTCTTGGTAACTTCCACCTGGAAAAGCCATGAGTTGCAAAGCGCTTACAAAGCAGCTACAGGATCTCCTTGTTGAAAAAAATCAATTAGGACATGGTTACAAAAGAATTTCCAAGACTTTGAATATACCATGGAACTGCGTAAAGATAATAATCTTTATTTAGCGGAGCGCACAGAGTGGTGTGTGTGAATGTGGGTAAGTGCAGGAAAGACAGAATTTTTCAAGCCTGCCTCCAATTCTTTATGTTCGCTGTATAAAGCTTTGACCTGTTCATTTAGGCTGTTTTCCATAACAAAGCACCTAGACGTGTTTTCATCACTTGTAACATCATATGCTAATGATGCTAACAGCTAATCTAAGGGTCATCAATTAGTTTTGGAAGCAGTTGAGCAGATATTTGTATATAAACTAACCTAGCCACACTATTTACACAATAACATCACTGAGTTTACAGTGTGTGTAAATGTTTCTATTGAAGGGAATAATGATTACTGTGTGAAATGAATGTGTCAGGTGTTAATGTGTCGCTGTGAATAAGGGCCTCTAACAAATGATGCCAATGGAAATCTGAAATTCAGTCACGGACATGGACATCCGGTAGCGTTGTCTCCTCACAGCTCCATAAACATGCTGGAAGATGGACTGGCTACAGTTCTATATTTTAGTTTTGAATGTCAAAGTCTGTGCATAGTGATCAGTTACCACCTGATGTGACACCCAGTGTTTATAGGACAGGTCAGATCCAGCACCGAGTCGAGGATAAAGAACTCACTAAAGATGAATGAAAGGAAAGAAATTTGAGGAAAAAGAAAATAAATAAAAGGAAATAAATCTGCACCCCTAATAGAAGACAGAAGTGTATGCTCAATATTCTACAGCTTACTTTATTTAACATAATTATCTAAATTAAAATGTAAAAAACACCATCACTGTGAATTCATGTCAAATATTTCTTTCAAAAACCCTGAGCTGGAATAACTGAAACCGGGAAAATGTAGAGTGTAAACGTTCCTGTGGTTTAACTGCATATATAACTGCAGGACCGCTGGGGTTTGATTTATCCGCACAGTTATTGTGCTGTAAAGAGAACAGTGTCGAATTAGTCCGCTGTTTCAGATACAGATCATGCTCGACATCCTGTATTACTGCAGCAAACTGTAATCACTGTATGTTTCTGGATAAGTAATTACTGTGTGTGTTTGATATGTCTGTGATGTGTACACTCATCACCAAAGAGGAAAACTAATCACTGTCTTCTTCTTCTTCTTCTTCTCCTTTCGGCTTTTCCCTTCAGGGGTCTCCACAGCGAATCATCTCTCTCCACCTATCCCTATCTTCTGCATCCTCAACCCTTGCACCCACTAGCTTCATATCCTCATTAATTCCATCCATATACCTCCTCTTTGGCCTTCCTCTTTGCCTCCTGCCTGGCAGCCCCATGTCCAACATTCTCCTGCCAATATACTCACTCTCCCTCCTCTGAACATGTCCAAACCATCTTAATCTGGCCTCCCTAACTTTGTCCCCCAAACGTCCAACATGAGCTGTCCCTCTGAACGAGCTGTACTCGTTCCTAATCCTGTCCAATCTTGTCACTCCCAAAGAGAACCTCAACATCTTCAGCTCTGCTACCTCTAGCTCTGACTCCTGTCTCTTCCTCAGTGACACTGTCTCTAAACCATACAGCATGGCCGCTCTCACCACTGTCCTGTACACCTTCCCCTTGATTCTCGCTGATATTTTCCTCTCACACAGAACTCCCCACACCTTTCTCCACCCATTCCAACCTGCCTGCACTCGCTTCTTTACCTCTTTCCCACACTCTCCATTACTCTGGACTGTTGACCCCAAGTATTTAAACTACTGTACCTTCTTCACCTCTTCACCCTGTAACCTTACTGTTCCACTTCCCTCCCTTTCATTCACACACATGTACTCAGTCTTACTACCACTGACTTTCATTCCTCTTCTCTCCAGCGCAAACCTCCACCTCTCCAGGTTTTCCTCCACCTGCTCCCTGCTCTCACTACAGATCACAATGTCATCTGCAAACATCATCGTCCAAGGAGACTCCTGTCTGTCCTCCTCTGACAACTGGTCCATCACTATAGCAAACAGGAAGGGGCTCAGAGCCGATCCCTGATGCAGTCCCACCTCCACTTTGAACTCCTCTGTCTGACCTACAGCACACCTCACCACTGTCCTGCTCCTCTCATACATGTCCTGCACCACTCTGACATACTTCTCTGCTACTCCTGACTTCCTCATACAGTACCACAGCTCTTCTCTTGGCACCCTGTCATACGCTTTCTCCAAGTCTACAAACACACAGTGCAACTCCCTCTGACCATCCCTATACTTCTCCATCAAAATTCTCAGAGCAAAAATTGCATCCGTTGTGCTCTTTCTGGGCATGAAGCCATACTGCTGCTCACAAATTTCCACTACATTCCTTAACCTAGCTTCCACTACTCTTTCCCACAGCTTCATTGTATGGCTCATCAACTTTATCCCCCTATAGTTACTGCAACTCTGCACGTCACCCTTATTCTTAAAGATCGGCACTAACACACTTCTTCTCCATTCCTCAGGCATCCTCTCACTCTCTAAAACCCTGTTGAACAAATTAGCTAAAAATTCCACTGCTGCCTCTCCCAGACACTTCCAGACCTCCACCGGGATGTCGTCAGGACCAACTGCCTTCCCACTTTTCATCCTCTTCAAAGCCTTCCTGACTTCATCCTTTCTAATCTTATCTACTTTCTGTTCCACAGAGTTCACCCCTTCTACTCTTTTTTCCCTCTCATTTTCCTCATTCATCAGCTCCTCAAAGTATTCCTTCCATCTCCTCTGTACACTCTCCTCACTTGTGAGCACCCTTCCATCTCTATCCTTAATAACTCTAACTTGCTGCACATCCTTCCCATCTCGATCCCTCTGCCTAGCTAACCTGTACAAGTCCTTCTCTCCTTCTCTAGTGTCTAACCTAGTGTACAACTCGTCATATGCCTTCTGCTTGGCCTTAGACACCTCCCTCTTCACTCTGCGCTGTAACTCCTTGTATTCCTGTCTATTCTCTTCAGTCCTGTCCATGTCCCACTTCTTCTTGGCTAACCTCTTCCTCTGGATACTATCCTGAACTTCCTCATTCCACCACCAAGTCTCCTTATCTTCTTTCCTCCTTCCAGATGACACACCCAGCACCTTTCTCCCTGTCTCCCTGATCACTTCTGCTGTAGTTTCCCAGTCATCTGGCAGCACTACCTGACCACCCAGAGCCTGCCTCAACTTCTGTCTAAATTCCTCACAACATTCCTCCTTTTTCGGCTTGCACCACTTGGTTTTCTTCTCTATCTTTGACCTCTTCGTCTTACAGACCATCAGAGTCATCCTACACACCACCATCCTATGCTGTCTGGCTACACTCTCTCCCACTACCACTTTACAGTCACTAATCTCTTTCAGATTGCCTCTTCTACATAGGATGTAGTCTACCTGTGTTCTCCTACCTCCACTCTTGTAAGTCACTCTGTGCTCCTCCCTCTTCTGAAAATAAGTGTTAACCACAGCCATGTCCATCCTCTTAGCAAAGTCCACTACCATCTGTCCTTCAAGGTTCCTTTCCTTAACTCCAAACTTGCCCATCACCTCCTCATCACCTGTGTTCCCCTCACCAACATGTCCATTAAAATCCGCTCCTATCACCACTCTCTCACCCGTGGGAATACTCTCCATCACCTCATCTAATTCACTCCAGAATCTCTCTTTCTCCTCCAACTCACAACCTACCTGTGGGGCATAACCACTAACAACATTCAACATCACCCCTTCAATCTCTAACTTCAGACTCATCACCCTGTCTGACACTCTCTTCACCTCCAGAACATTCCTCACAAACTCCTCCTTCAGGACCACACCTACCCCATTTCTCTTACTATCCACACCATAATAAAACAGCTTGAATCCTGCTCCTATACTACGAGCCTTGCTACCCTTCCACCTGGTCTCCTGTACACACAGTATATCCACCTTCCTTCTCTCCATCATATCAGCCAGCTCTCTACCTTTCCCTGTCATAGTACCAACATTCAGAGTTCCTATTCTCAGTCCTACACTCTTACCTTTCCTCTTCTCTCTCTGTCTGCGCACTCTCCTCCCTCCTCTACTTCTTCCACCAACAGTAGCCCAATTTCCACCGGCGCCCTGTAGGTCAACAGTGCCGATGGCGGTCGTTGTTAACCCGGGCCTCGACCGATCCGGTATGAAATTCGTACTGACGATTCGCATGGTTAAATTTGGCAATATTTTACGCCGGATGCCCTTCCTGACGCAACCCTCTCTATTTATCCGGGCTTGGGACCGGCACAGAATTCACTGGACTGTGACCCCCATGGCTAGATTAGGAAAACTAATCACTGTAATCATGTTTAATATTTAAATAGTTGTTCAGTTAGTAAAAACACTACACATACAGAATCCTTATTAATTGATCACCTTTTGAGAAATGAGTAAGGAAATGAAACGCTGATTTCAGACGCTGGTAAACAAAGCAGTTCCAATTCACTCCATCTGTGTGTGTGTGTTGGTCATGTTTATAGGCTGTGATGTCTTCTGGGAGATGTGGAGTGTGTAATGAGGTGCTGTAACACACTGTGATCCTGGTGTTGATGTGATCGTTTAAGGTGTGTTGTGAAAATCACTGCTGTAACCTTTGAACCTTAAGAATGATCGAAAGCATTTTCTCTATGAACGACACCCAAAATGACATTTTTACAGTGATGGTCAATTTCTTACCACATTTAACAGAAGACTTTTAGATGGAAAAAACTATTCTCATCACATTTCAGGTTTTTAGGGTTAAAGCTATATTCCTAAAAAGCTTTTTAAACTGAGCCATTTACAGCGATTTCCCCTAATGTTCTTCTTAGGAATGAGATATCTCAAGGAGACATCTGCTTTCTATACAAACATCTAGACTACAGCACAAAGGAAACAAAACATCTGACCTTCTACTCAGTGAAGTGTGTTTTCTTTACGCAGTTTTCTGAGTGTATTATATAGCAGTATCGTATACTCTATTTTGATATTCTCTTAGATTTCATCCACTGTCTAACCTTTATCTTTAAATTTAGAATATTGTTATTCTGTTCTTAGATTCTTTTTATTCTTTTAGGATTTTTTTTTATTCTCTTGTTTCATTTTCCTTCCAGGTTTCCTTCCTTCAGTTCCACTTTCTCAGGTGAGCAGATAAAGAGACCTGTGTGTCCATTTAATAAACAGATCTGCGGTCACTCAGGCTTTATGAAAACTCATCATTAATTGCACTGACTCACAGTACTGTAACTTCTGATATCTAAGTAAGCTTTGTAACTCTGTAATCTAGATGACTCAGTACCTACTAATGTAAGCTTGCTAGCTAAGCAGACTCACCGTTATCATCTGCTGGTCAGGGACAATGGACACCACTGCACTATTAAACATCTAGTTAAGTTGCCACTGAACCCCAGAGCCCAAACACTTCCTGTCTTTTACTTTCCGTTTCAGTGAAAAGAGCAGATGTGTGACCCCTTCACTGTTTTTTTTAGATATAAAGGTTTTATCTAGAGATAAAGAACTTCTTAATGTTTGGGAGGCGGCTGGAGATCCGATGGTGTCTCACATACACACTCAGCTCTGGTGCACAGTTTCTGGTTAAAACACACCTGCTGAAAGGAACCATTTCACTGGTGGTAGTTATTAAGGCAACACCTAGGGTTAGGGTTTAGGGTTAGTATTAGGGTCAGGGTTTAGGGGCTAGGATTAATGTGAACTGTGCGCAGCTTCTGATGTTGTGCTCTGATTTGTTCGTGTTGTGCTGAACAAAGATGTTGTGTTTTGTGTTTTCAGTAGAGGTATGCATGATGTGCTGGAGTTCACCCCGAGTGTGTGAGTACACAAGTTAAACATTTAAACAAAACTGCATGAAGTTACTTAACTCAAACTCATCAGTAAACTCATTTACAGTAACAGGGATTCAGCAAAGTGTGCTAAAAAGTGTGTGTGTGTGTGTGTGTGTGTGTGTGTGTGTGTGCATACACTTACCATGGAACCCTGGTATTGCTGACTCTCGGGATGCTTTGTTCTATAATGAATACAGTACAGCATAATTGTGTACAGGGGTATCTTGGTGTGTGTGTGTGTGTGTGTGTGTGTGTGTGTGTGTGTGTGTGTGTGTGTGTGCAGGGGGAATTGGCTCCTCCCCTCCATCTCACTCTAGACAAGTGTGTAATATAATATAATTATAATGTACATATTGTTAATTCATAGATCACACCTAGTTTTTTATCTATCTATCTATCTATCTATCTATCTATCTATCTATCTATCTATCTATCTATCTATCCCTGTCTATATCTGTACTTGCAATGACAATAAAGTTCTATCTATCTATCACAGAGGTGGGTCTACATGGAGATGTCTGAGAGTGTGTGTTGCTGTTATTTGGTTTTTGAAGCAGGGGCTTGCTGAGCTGGTTTAAACACATCGTAGTTTAAAGAAGAGAGATTGTAGAAGACAGACATCTGAAGAAAACTTTCATCTGTTTATTTCACCAGAGGAGTTTTCACACTCTGCACTGCAGGGCATGCACGGTGCTTTCCTCAAGCGTTCTCCTGAAATGACACAAACCTTCAAATTCCACTGAAATGTTCCACGCCCTGTTACACAGTGTACATTGTGGTTGTTCAGGTAATGTCTAACGTTAGCTCTTTTTCTCTTTCCACCCTACAGCTAGAACATTTTCAGCCCTGCAGCTAGAACACTGAATAATTGCAGCAGACACACCCTAATGTAGTGTATCAGGAAGATTAATACCTGCACTGAGCAACATTTACTGGAACTTTCTGAATCTCTGTGATGTTTACACCAGAAAGTCCCCAATAGTCCCAGGAAAATGAGCAGATCTGGAGCAGGAGCAAGACAGTTGTAAAAAATCCCTTTCTCTGCTTTCTGGACTTCTTCCAGCTGGGGATGTGATGCAGGTGATGTGATCCAGTCCCTTTGGTGTGCTGGGAATCTCTCTGCTTATTTGTCACATTTCTCTACTCGAGTTTTATTGATTGTTTATGATTTCATGTATATTCTTTGTGTATATGAATATTCACTCATATACTTTTATAAGTGTTAAAAAGTACATAAAATTATAAACAGGAAGTCTGTGCTTTATTATCATCCAGGGAAATCAAACAAGGAGTTAATACGGATTTACACATTCCTGAGAGGTAAGACACACACACACACACACACACACACACACACACATGTTGACTTTACCTCGGAGACTGGAATAAAATCTTTTTACTTTCATTGTTATGGAGTCAAACCTGTAAAACTATATACATTACATTACTTACTCCTTTATTTCACTCTATTTTCCTTCTTTAGAATTAAATACAACCAGCCAGCTGTGAGTAATAGGTAAGTAATGTGTGTGTGTGTGTGTGTGTGTGTGTGTGTGTGTTCTCACAACAATATAATAAGCTGTAAGCTGGGTTCTGCTTCATGAGGACTGGGGTATTCAAAGCAGCACTGCCAACTCTAAGTGGACGACAACAACCTCCTAATTAATTTACACATAACATTCTACACATGCTATGGAGAGTATTCCCACGGGTGAGAGAGTGGTGATAGGAGCGGATTTTAATGGACATGTTGCTGAGGGGAACACAGGTGATGAGGAGGTGATGGGCAAGTTTGGAGTTAAGGAAAGGAACCTTGAAGGACAGATGGTAGTGGACTTTGCTAAGAGGATGGACATGGGTGTGGTTAACACTTATTTTCAGAAGAGGGAGGAGCATAGAGTGACTTACAAGAGTGGAGGTAGGAGAACACAGGTAGACTACATCCTATGTAGAAGAGGCAATCTGAAAGAGATTAGTGACTGTAAAGTGGTAGTGGGAGAGAGTGTAACCAGACAGCATAGGATGGTGGTGTGTAGGATGACTCTGATGGTCTGTAAGAAGAAGAGGTCAGAGATAGAGATAGAGAAGAAGCAGTATGGCTTCATGCCCAGAAAGAGCACAACGGATGCAATTTTTGCTCTGAGAATTTTGATGGAGAAGTATAGGGATGGTCAGAGGGAGTTGCACTGTGTGTTTGTAGACTTGGAGAAAGCGTATGACAGGGTGCCAAGAGAAGAGCTGTGGTACTGTATGAGGAAGTCAGGAGTAGCAGAGAAGTATGTCAGAGTGGTGCAGGACATGTATGAGAGGAGCAGGACAGTGGTGAGGTGTGCTGTAGGTCAGACAGAGGAGTTCAAAGTGGAGGTGGGACTGCATCAGGGATCGGCTCTGAGCCCCTTCCTGTTTGCTATAGTGATGGACCAGTTGTCAGAGGAGGTCAGACAGGAGCCTCCTTGGACAATGATGTTTGCAGATGACATTGTGATCTGTAGTGAGAGCAGGGAGCAGGTGGAGGAAAACCTGGAGTGGTGGAGGTTTGCGCTGGAGAGAAGAGGAATGAAAGTCAGTGGTAGTAAGACTGAGTACATGTGTGTGAATGAAAGGGAGGGAAGTGGAACAGTAAGGTTACAGGGTGAAGAGGTGAAGAAGGTACAGGAGTTTAAGTACTTGGGGTCAACAGTCCAGAGTAATGGAGAGTGTGGGAAAGAGGTAAAGAAGCGAGTGCAGGCAGGTTGGAATGGGTGGAGAAAGGTGTCGGGAGTTCTGTGTGAGAGGAAAATATCAGCGAGAATCAAGGGGAAGGTGTACAGGACAGTGGTGAGAGCGGCCATGCTGTATGGTTTAGAGACAGTGTCACTGAGGAAGAGACAGGAGTCAGAGCTAGAGGTAGCAGAGCTGAAGATGTTGAGGTTCTCTTTGGGAGTGACAAGATTGGACAGGATTAGGAACGAGTACATCAGAGGGACGGCTCATGTTGGACGTTTGGGGGACAAAGTTAGGGAGGTCAGATTAAGATGGTTTGGACATATTCAGAGGAGGGACAGTGAGTATATTGGTAGGAGAATGTTGGACATGGAGCTGCCAGGCAGGAGGCAAAGAGGAAGGCCAAAGAGGAGGTATATGGATGGAATTAATGAGGATATGAAGCTAGTGGGTGCAAGTGTTGAGGATGCAGAAGATAGGGATAGGTGGAGAGAGATGATTCACTGTGGAGACCCCTGAAGGGAAAAGCCGAAAGAAGAAGAAGAAGAAGATAATGTAGTGTAAAGTTTTCATTTAGATAATCAAAACCAATCGTTTTAAACCCAACATCAGTGCAAACCTCTATAGCCATATCCCTTTTAACATCATATACTTTGTTATAAAATAAAGTTGCTTTCAGTTGCTCCCTGTTCTGCTCCCGACTGGTCCACACATCAACTTGGCACATGTTTTACACCGGATGCCCTTCTTGACACAACCCTCCCATTTTTCCGGGCTTGGGACCGGCACTGCATCCGGTGGCTGCGAATCGAACCCGGGCCTTCCGCATTATAGGCGAGAAACCTACCACTGAGCCACCAATGCCCCATATACTTTGTTATAAAATAAACATATAAAATAAAAATAAAAAGGAAATTGATTATTTGCCATGTTCTGGGCAAAAAGTGAGATGGAATAAGATATGGGATATACACATGGTGGGAAGGATTCAGTTTTAGTGTTTACATGGCTTCACCTTGCCCCACCTCGACTGCCTGGATCCCGCCTCCGTCATGTTCATCCCAGTACGTACCACTTCTGATCTGCTATACCATCCACCTCTCTCACCCTTCTGGACATAAAGAATGTTGTTCTTCAGCCTTCAGCACAATCAGCCCCCTGATAACAAATCGGAGCCTGCTGAGTCTGAACGCCTCTCTCTGGAACTGGATCCTGGACGTATTTGACTGGGAGACATCAGGATTAGGAGTGTTTATTGTCCTGATTGTTTACTGCCCTGTACTCGTCTCATGCTATCATGTATTGCACTTTATGTAATCGTCAGTAACCTGGCTCATTATGATAGAGTCCGCTTTTATATCAGGTCCATGCAGGCAGTTTTTAGGATATAGCTCATTCATTCATTGTCTACCGCTTATCTGATCTATACCCGGGTCACGGGGAGCCTGTGCCTATCTCAGGCGTCATCGGGCATCAAGTCAGGATACACCCTAGACGGAGTGCCAACCCATCACAGGGCACATGTGCATGCTGGCAAGCAAACACGCGCACGCACCAGACAATTTAGAGATGCCAATCAACCTACAATGCATGTCTTTGGACTGGGGGAGGAAACCGGCGAGCATGGGGAGAACATGCAAACTCCACACACACGGCGGAGGCGGGAATCGAACCCCCAACCCTGGAGGTGTGAGGCAAACATGCTAACCACCAAGCCACCTAGGATATAGCTAGTTGAATCAATTTTTAAATCACTTGGGGGTTAATTGAGGAGCCTCCTGGTGGTCCATTGACAGGATCCTGCACTCTTCTCCGCAGCCAGGGTTCGAATCCCACGCAGAAACTGACCCAGCCACTGAAGAGTTAGCTCTCCACGATGTGTTGATTCTGTGTTGAACCGGATGTTTATTAAACAGTTTTATGTTTTATTCTATAATGATCTAATAGATAAGCACTGCTCTGTATACATCCCATTTCCGTCACAGCTGAGGAAGTCTGTTTCCAGATGATGAAGTTTATCCGTCTGGAGAGAGTTAGTGGAGTGTGTTGGACTGCGTGATCGGACCGGATGCTTTGCTGTACTTCCGCCAGGTGGCGCATCAGTCCACTGGTTGTTGACTCCCGAGAACGGGTGAGGTTAAACTTCTTGCTTTTGTCAACATCCTGTCAATCACAGACTTCACAGCCAATCGTTAGCGTGCTGTAGCTGTAGGTCCATGGCACCACCTCCTTCGAGTGAAAGTGGGCGTGGTCTGCGATGAAGTTTGCGCACACCTGTCTGTGAGCAGCCAGAAGAAAGTACGGGTTAAACGTCACACTTCTAGATTCACTTCCGTCTTTAGGTTCAGGTTTTGGGTTTGTGTTGTAAGTCACTGTGACACACAACAGAGAGGGAGAGAGAGAGAGAGCGCTATGGGATCCTTTTGTCGGTGGTTGTTAGCGGTGTGGTGCGTACAGGTGTGTAGTTCCGGTACAGCGCAAGTCTCCGCGTTTAGCACGGCTTACATTAACGTGTCTTTCGTTACCCCCGAAATTAACCGGACGATATGGCGGCGCGAGGAAATGGGGCTCTACGGTATCGAGTCACCGACTTATGCCGTGACTGGGACCGTATACCTGGCCGATCCGATTCACGCATGCGCCAACGATACAAGGTTCGCGCGGCCTTCAGCGGCGCCCGGGATAGCGCTCATGCAGCGGGGCAACGGATGTACGTTCACGTATAAGATCAACGCGGCTGCGCGCAGCGGAGCATCAGCAGCCGTCATCTTCAATGACTACAGCACCGACAACCAAGTCATCCAGATGTCGCATCCAGGTACTGCAGCTGTTCATTTCACAAACATCTGTGCACTTTAGCCCTAGTAACAGTGATAAAGTTCTTTTATTTAAAGCCCCAGTGTACACAAACACACTCAGAGCTACATGAAACCATGCTTTTTTTGTGTGTGTGTGTGTGTGTGTGTGTGTGTGTGTGTGTGTGTGTGTGTGCGCGCGTGCGTTTATGTGACTTTCAGGAAAAACAATGGACAGTGTTTTCTCAGATATAGTTCAGACCGAGTGGAAACTCAAGTGGAATTGAAATAAATACACTATAAACACTAGTGCACCTAGATGAGCTTTTCAACATACACAATTAATCGTCTTTCTCTTTTTGCTCGGCTGCAGTGACGTGTGAACAGACAGACAGCGTGAGTGTGTGAGTTTAGGTTTATTGGGTCACACAGAATGGTGTGAAAAACAAAAAACATGGAGTGTCAGTTCTGTGGGTGGAGATGCTTTGTTGATAAAAAGAGATCAGAGGAAAATGGCCAGATGGATATAGTAACTCATGTAATCAGTATGTGGATGGAAAATAACACCAGAAGACCACAGCAGGTTCCTCTCCTGTCAGCCAAAACAGGACCCTGAGGTTATTATGGACACAGACTCCAAACTAGACTACTGAAGTTTAGGAATAAAAATCACCTGTTCTTGTTCTCTGTCCAATTTGGGTGAGCCTGTTCATGATGACCTCAGGTGATTGTTCTTGGTGCTAACAGGACCTGATCTCTCTCATTAACAAGGCGTTTCACCTACAGACCTTCCACACACGATGTTTATTGCTTTATGTGCCATTCTGTGTAAACTCTAGAGAAAGGTTCGTGTAAAATTCATGATAAACTTTGGACCGAAAATTATGTGACAAGCTGAATTAACAAGGGTGTGTAATACAGATGATGTTAAACACGTGAGGCAGTTGTGTTATATAAAGATCCTCCATTATAGGCCTAGTCCTACGTTTTGCTAAAAAGTGCTAATTTCCCCTACGTATGGAAACGTTTGAGGGCAGCACGTAGACACCAAGACCTGGGCTCAGGATTATTTCAGTAAAGCTGTCGGTCAACATGCTGCTTCGTCCTCAGATGCAAGTTTTACAATGCAAAGCAGAATCACGTCAACCCTGTCCAGCAGAGCTGCTGACGTCTCTGGGCTTGGTCTCACCTGAGAGGAGCAGAAGCACGCTGGAGTGTTTTGTGGTCCTTTTTGGGGGACGGTGCAGATTTTGGATTTGATATGAGAATATAAGGGCAAAGTGAATGCCATGGTGGCTACAAAGCTAGACAAGATGATAACCAGGTCTTTTTCACAATCCTAAAATCCCTGTGACATCAACTCTATAATTAAACAATTATTTCTAGACAACAGAAAATTTTCCTGATACATTTTTCCTGATAACAACTTTCTGTGACCTGTCTTAGCTTCTCAGCTAAACGGGTGAAGCGGTGAATGTCTTCACTCTCGAAACATGAACATGGCGTGTTGTTTCTCAGGGCGTTTCCTACAGCAGGTTTGCTGTGTTGTTACACACTCCTCCTTTTTCATCAGCTCTGCTTTTAGTTTAGTTTGAAGTGACATTAGAACCACAAGAATGGAATTTGTTGCCACACATTTTATTATTGATTTTTCATTGTTTTTGTTAAATAATTGGTGTAGCCCTAATGAAAAGGCAAAAAAGAGAAAAGATCTGTTTTCAAATTTGTTAAAATGAGAGACGGCGTGTCTGAGCCTGTGAAAAGTGGAGTGTTGGAAGAAAAAGAGGGAGTAGAAGGAAGTGAAGTGTGAGGAAGTAGCATGTGTGATTAAAGAGAAATGCTTGAAGTCATTGTTATTTGTAGCATTTAGCCAACATGCATATCCAGAGCAATTAGAGAATTGCTTTATAGACTCTAAAACATCTCCTTATGCTAGTACAAATAGGTCAGAGTCCAAGAATAAACTCAAACTAAATCTCAGAAGGTTTTTTATGATGCATTTTATTATTAAGATTGTTGTTATTAAATATAATAATTAACTCCTGAATTTTCTCGTATGATTTCCTTACAACTGTTAAGCTTGTGAATATTTTGAACGTTGAACCTGAATCGATTATAATGTGTCTCTTTAGTTCTGTGTGTGTGTGTGTGTGTGTGTGTGTGTGTGTGTGTGTGTGTGTGTGTGTGTGTGCGTGCGTGTGTGTGTATTCATTTAATGATTTATAGACCTGTGCTCAGTGACCTCAGTATGTGGCTTTATACAACCACTGGTAATCCTGCACCACCTGTGTGTGTGTGTGTGTGTGTGTGTGTGTGTGTGTGTGTGTGTTGCATTCCATTGTTCCTGGTTCAGGTACAAACATGAAATTCTTGTTTTATTGCCTTTAGCTGAGGTGAAGGTGACATTGCTGTGAGTTAAGATTCAGCTCATTTGTAACGAGTGGTTCAGACATTTTTGAAAACATACAATTAAGCGAACTTACACTTTTTTTAACAACATTATTTGGCCATATTTCTAAATAATATTCATATTGTACGACCCTCCAAACAATGAGTTTCCTTAAAGGGAAGTTCAGCCACACTAAAAAAATGATCATTGATACAGCAGGTGTAAAAACGCCTACTCGAGTGATGACGCAGTGAGCTCTGTGCTGAGTTATCTGTGCTCACTGGATAATGCTATGTTGCAGGAAGCCAGATAGTTAGCTGCTTACTGCTAATACGCAGTTATTTGGCTTGATAAGTAAATTATTGCAACAGAACAAATGAATTAAGAGAGCTTTGATAGGTTAATGGTGGCCCTTGAGCAAGGCCCTCTCTGCTCCAGGGTGCTGTACACGGGTGCTGACCCGACTCCCCGTGCTGGGAAATGACGAGAAAAGAATTCCACTGTGCTGTATGTCTGGCAACAATAAAGCTTTCTTCTTTTTCTTCTAATAGAAGGTTCTTAGGTACCATCAAATAGCCTTCACCTTCTGTGAAAAGTTTGCTCAGGTACAGCAGCGTGAGACCATTCTGTGCTTTATAGGTCAGTAGTGGTCATTTATAGCCAGTGTGAAATTTGCCTGGGAGCTAATGCAGTGTGAATAAGATAGGAGTGATGTGTTCTGGACTACCTGGAGCTTGTTTATGCTCCTACTGGAACATCCAGCTCATTTCCCTAGGTTAACTAGCTAGCCAGTTAACATTGTCATTATTTATATATTCTGTTGGAGCTGGTGGTCGCTTCAGCACAATTCACTTAGTTAATGAGCGTAACTGTACAGAAATGTGCTCCTCAGGTACAACTGGTCGGTTTGGGTTCATGTCATGTGATAACTGTGAAATAGGATCTTTTAATAAACAGCCAAAAATAAATCTCCTAGTTGGCTTTGTCCTTTCTCTGACAGGCAGATAGATGAGTAAAGAAATCCCAGGCACTCTGTAATCTGGTTGTGGAAGTGTGGATCTAAAATCTGTGTAGTGCCCACAACTAAATAAAAGATTCATCATTAGCTAGTTTAAGTTTAGGTCTAGGTTTTATCATGGTTATCATATTAAAAAATACTGTAAATTACAATTACTGAAGTAGTTTTTTTGGTCTGGTGTGTGATCTGTTTTTTCATGATCTGGTGTGTGAGCTGTTTGTTGTGATCTGTTTGTCGTGATCAGGTGTGTGATGTGTTTGTCGTGATCAGGTGTGTGATCTGTTTGTCGTGATCAGGTGTGTGATCTGTTTGTCGTGATCAGGTGTGTGAGCTGTTTGTCGTGATCAGGTGTGTGATCTGTTTGTCGTGATCAGGTGTGTGATCTGTTTGTCGTGATCAGGTGTGTGAGCTGTTTGTCGTGATCTGTTTGTCGTGATCAGGTGTGTGATGTGTTTGTCGTGATCAGGTGTGTGATCTGTTTGTCGTGATCAGGTGTGTGATGTGTTTGTCGTGATCAGGTGTGTGATCTGTTTGTCGTGATCAGGTGTGTGATCTGTTTGTCGTGATCAGGTGTGTGATCTGTTTGTCATGATCAGGTGTGTGATCTGTTTGTCGTGATCAGGTGTGTGATCTGTTTGTCGTGATCAGGTGTGTGTGATCTGTTGGTTTTGATCAGTTTTTTACCACACTTCCTGTCCCCTTTTCAATTATTAGTTTTGTTTGCACCCTACATCATACATTGGTGTGTGTGTGTGTGTGTGTGTGTGTGTGTGTGTATAGGTACCTCGATTGTAGCAGTGATGATTGGTTATTCTCATGGGATGAAGCTGGTGGAGCTGCTGAAGACAGATGTGCCTGTCTCAATGACAATAGAAGTTGGGCTTCAGCGTGGCTTGTGGATGAGTCACTACTCCATCTTATTCATCTCCATTTCCTTCTTCATCATCACCACGGCAACTGTGTGCTACTTTATCTTCTACTTTGCACAGAGACTCAACAGCATGCGCCAGCGGAACCATAAACAGGTTCACATACTCACACATTCACAGAAATACACACTAGAAGATAAGTTTGGTATAATTGCTGATTTGCTAATGAAAGAATTAAACCGATTTATAACTTAACTGCTAATATTCTTTGTTTGAGTTAATAAATCTAAAAGTATTTAGGTGGTACTAGGATGAAAGTGTTTATTTTTTACCGAACAGGAAAAAAAATTGTACATGGTTATTGAAATATTTTGTATATAATCCAACATAGCAGGATTAACATTTTGATAAATTCCTCTGTAATATCCTTCAGAATGAATGAAACTGGACATTTGTAAGAATGCAGTTCATCTAGAAGAATTTTCAGGACACACTTTTTAAAAATGTACACTGTGTTTTCATGTGTTTGCACTCTACCTGTACATCATAATGACAAGTATAGCATAGATTAAACACCTGCACCTCAGATCTCCTCACCGAATATCAGCTTTAACCTCTCTCTGCTGTTCTAATCAGCTCCAGGCTTCTGGGAGGTTCTCCACTAGATGTTGGAGTGTGTGTGGGGGATTAGTGGTCATTCAGCTACAGGAGCATTAGTGAGATCAGACTCTGGTGTTGGTGAGGAGGTCTGGGGGTCAGTGGGTGGTCAGTGGGGTTGAGTCAGAGTCAGAGCTTTGTGTAGGACACTGCAGTTCTTCACTCCAACCTTCACCTCCACACCATGTCTTCATGGAGCTGCTGTGTGCACAGGGACATGGTCATGCTGGAGCAGGGTTCATGTTCCAGTGAAGGGAAATCTTAATGCTTAACCACCCCGAGTTCTGTTCACCTGTTTGAGGAATCACCAGATAATGGTGTAAAGTTCAGGTGTTCACATACCTGTATGGCATTAAACAATTGGTGGAGCTTAAAGTCTTTTTCTCAGATAATGTAGTGGATAAAAGTGAACAAAGTTTTCCGCCTGAGAGACATTTTACAGTTAAGTTTTCAAGTCGAGGGTTTTCTATTATCATTGCTCTATGTACATTATATATCAGGTTAGAGAAAGGCTACATAAAGTACAAATACACAAGAGTCTGAGTTTAGTGCAAATAATACAATTATTACATTGGGGCAGTGCACATCAATGAGAAATGACCAGTGTTGAGTAAAAAAAACTAGCAATGCCCTAGTCAGCAAACTGTTGTCTGTAGTGGCAGCAATAAAACAGACATTTATGTAAAGTGAGATTTATTCAAATAAATTGTCCAGATTTTAAAGGTGAGGTTTGAGGTGATGGATGTTGGGGTGATCGCTGGGAGGTTTTAGTGTAGGTGAGTGTTAGGACACTCCAGTATGTTAACTTTTCACACTGCCTGATGGAGCAAACTGCTACAGAGTCTAGTGGAACTCTGCAGCACAGTCACAAGTCAGCAGTGTGAGCAGCAGTGGACAGAACACACAGCCCTGGGGAGCACCGGTGTTCAGGATCCTGTTGCAAAGGGAGGTTTTCAGATCCAGCAGGCTCAGCTTTCTATCAGTTGTTGTGATGGAGCTTTGAAGTCACTGATGGCCTAAATACAGTGCCACATACGGCTGTGGATGTTTTTTATGCGTAGTTACATTGCGCCTCTCTCATAGCCCTGGACAGACTGAGGCTGCTTTATTGCCTGTCCTGAAAGCAGTGGGTTAAATTTACCCTAACCCCTGTTGTGTGTGTGTGTGTGTGTGTGTGTGTGTGTGTGTGTGTGCGTGTGTGTCTTGGAAACACTGATGTAACATAGAGCTCCAGTAAATGCTCCCTTCTCAGCTCTGAAGCATTTGAGATGTTGTTGCTGTGCTACAGAACAACAGAAGCAGTTTTATCCCATGAGCCTTTGCAAACGTGTGTGTGTGTGTGTGTGTGTGTGTGTGTGTGTGTGTGTGTGTGTGTGTGTGTGTGAGAGAGAGAGAGAGAGACGGAATAAAATCAGATAAAACACACCCTGAAGGATGGAACAAATGAATCAGCATGGAAACACTCACTCTCTTTACATTTACTCTTTACATTCCTCTCACAGAGGTTAAAGGTCAGATTTAGGGTCAGGCATTACATTGTGTCCACACTGGTGTCATGGGTTGCCATGTCTGAGGGTTTTCATTGCAAGTGACAGAAATCAGACATTTTAATCATGTATGATCTCAGATGGTCATACTGCCCAGTCGGAGCACAGGCTGATATTTCTCTGTCTCTGTTTCTGATTCATCTGCAGTGTCGCAGGCTTCAGCTTAGCTAGCAGTAGATTAGCAACATTAGCATATTAACTACAGCCACTCTTCAGATGCACCAGTGACCTCTGCTCTGGGGACTGAGTTCTGAGAAGGGACAACAAATAATACTGTACCACCCACACCCCACCCACCCCCACCCCCCACCCCACCCCCACACACCAATAGATTTATAAAAGAAATCATTATTTTGTGATCCAGACTGCAGTGCTCTTCTTCTACAGGAAGTACTGTGTTATATACAGGAAGTGACCAAGCCAGATGTTCCACTCGCAAAAGCACGTCTAAACATCTGGCTGACTTTGTGTGTGTGTGTGTGTGTGTGTGTGTGTGTGTGTGTGTGTGTGTGTGTGTGTGTGTGACTCCAGAAACAGATGAAGGCAAAAGCAAAGAAAGCAATCAGTCAACTCAAGGTTCGAACACTCAAACAAGGAGATCAGGTATGCGTGTGTGTGTGTATATATGTTAGTATGATGTCAAAAAACACATTTGCCCCTTTGTTTCTGTTACTATTTGGCTACTGAGGAACATGTGTGTGTGTGTGTGTGTGTGTGTGTGTGTGTGTGTGTAGGAGACAGGACCAGATGCTGACGCATGTGCTGTGTGTATTGAGTCATATAAACCAGGAGACGTTCTCTCTGTCCTTACATGCAAGTATGTGTGTACTCCTGAACACACACTCCTCTCATCACCACACACACTCTTCTCACCTCCTCTTTATACAACAGTCACTTGCTTTACATGCTTTACACAAATCCACAAATATTTTATTTTATCTCTAACATGTGAGCTGAAGTGATGGTGGTGAGGGAGAACTCCCTGTGATGGTGATGATGGGGTGTGTGTGTGTGTGTGTGTGTGTGATCATTAAAGCAGGGTGCTATTTTTTTCTCTCTAAAAAGTGTGAAACACTAAATTAACACACAATATCGTTTAACTATTATCTCTTGCTCTTTCCCTTCACTCATGAAAATGTAGCTCATTATTATTGATCGGATCTGATCGGATCTGATCGGCTAATTTTAGGAATCATGTGGTTAATATGATTGTGAGATCCATTAATGTTGAACTAAAGTGAATTATTCCAAGTCCCCCACATCATCACTGCAGTGTTTACTGCAAATAAGCTATGTGAAACACACACATGCGCACACACACACGCAACGCGCACACATGTGTGCACACACACACACACACACACACGCACACACAGACTTGTCCAACCGGATTTTCTGCTGATACACACATTCAGATATGAATTTATTTGTTTGCACAAATTGCAAATTCGTGTTTGTGTGTGTGTGTGTGTGTGTGTGTGTGTGTGTGTGTGTGTGTGTGTAGTCATTTCTTCCATAAAGCATGTGTTGAGCCTTGGCTGATGGAGCACAGAACCTGCCCAATGTGCAAGTGTGACATTCTCAAAGCCCTTGGAGTAGAGGTGAGCTGTGTGTGTGTGCGTGTGTGTGTGCGTGCGTGCGTGTGTGTGCGTGCATGTGCGTGCGTGCGTGTGTAAACAAATTCTTGACAGAATTTCCTGTCCCTCTTTAGACAGAGGCTAAGGAGCAGCACACGCCGAGCGTCACGTCTGATCTGCGCTCGTTTCCCAGCAGCCCTGAGGAGATGAACTCTGACCCCGAGTCACACACTGATGCTGCTGCTTCTGGATATGAATCTCTGCAAGCAGAGGAGCACCATCCTGAACACACACACCAAGGTGAGGAGTTTACACACACACACACACACACGGTGCCATGTTCTGTGTTGTTAATACAGCGAAGTGTAAATGTTGGGAAATGAATCGTCTCTGTTCTTCTTTTGACCTCAAACCCAAAAGCCTCCTGAGTCTAGCAGAAAGGAGAAATATTCCAATACTTTCGGAGGGGCTTGTGTCTCCTTTCTTCTGTTAATGAGAATAGCTCAGCAGCAGTGATCTTCACAGCAGCCCACACCTTCAGGAGCAGATGTTGTCAGTCAGATACAGGGCAGGTTCCAGGGTGATTTTTTTCGGGCAGGTGGGGCATCTTCAGCCCTCTCCTGTAGAAGTACACTGAACTGTTCAGGGGTAACTCAGTGTGGAGCTTCTCCTCAGAGCAGAGTACTGACTGTGTGCTTTGCCCTGATTGGTTGTTCTGACTGTGTGCTTTGCCCTGATTGGCTGTTCTGACTGTGTGCTTTGCCCTGATTGGTTGTTCTGACTGTGTGCTTTGCCCTGATTGGTTGTTCTGACTGTGTGCTTTGCCCTGATTGGTTGTTCTGACTGTGTGCTTTGCCCTGATTGGTTGTTCTGACTGTGTGCTGTGCTCTGATTGGTTGTTCTGACTGTGTGCTGTGCTCTGATTGGTTTGCAGGTTTGGAGGCAGTGTGTGTGGACATGCAGCCACACTACGATAACCCCGCCTTTGAGAATGAAACTCGCAGCTAGGAGATGAGATAAACACACTGCGACTGTGACAGTCTCTCTCACACACACACACACACACACTCTCATAAACATACATTTACATTCACATGTTTGGGTTAAAAGTAGTGCAGTTCATTTCATTTCTCTGTGTGAGTAAACAAATTAATGACCTCATTCCATAGTTCATGAGAGGATACTGCTCTCTCGTCTCTATGTCTCTGATTTATCTGTGTGTGTGTGTGTGTGTGTGTGTGTGTGTGTGTGTGTATAGTCTAAATTTCTATAATTAATCTAATTTTAAAACATTGAGTCTTTGTGTGTGTGTGTGTGTGTGTGTGCGCGCATGAATGCTTCACAATGTGGCCTTATTGGTGTCTTATGAACTTTAAGTTAAAAAAAAAATGTCATTTTAATCAAATTATATTGATATGAAAATGTAAGCTGTAAATAAAGTCTCTTTTTATCACAAAAGTGTGTGTGCATGTGAGACCACTTGGTCCCTTGGCAGAAGTGATATTATTATTTGTCTGTATTTTTGATTAATTCCTTCATTAAGAGGATTTCATGTACTTTAGTTTTCAACATTTCTCCACTCTTTACTTCACAGTACAATAATAGGACATTATTGTAGCTACACACCTCACTGGTGACACAACGCTAACGTGGTTGAGGACGACTTCAATGTTTAGGACACTAATCTGTGAAATAAAGACGGCGAGGTTAATACATTTTCCACATTCATGAATAAGAGGAAGTTCCATGTCTGCTGGATCAGGGTTATGTAAATTTTATTTAAATACACTTGTCTTACTCACATTCTTATATTTACTTGTACGTTTTAATTATAAATATCTTTCTGAATGATTTTAGTCTCTATTACAATACTTAGACAAGGCACTTTATTAGGAACCTCTGTAGACCTGCTCACTCATGGAATTGTTCAATCAGCTAATGAAGTGGCAGAGCAGTGTGAATAAAATCATGCAGCTTCAAGTCCAGAGCTTTATTAATGTTCACATTAAAGTAAGTGTCGTGTGTATGATGTGGACTGGGGGGCTGTAGGGCCCAGGTTCTGACCCATTCCGGCCCGGTTCTTTCGGGAATTCCTTTATCTGATGCTGCATTTATCGACTGCTTATTTCTCCTTGACCTTTACACACGCAGCTCATGTTTACGGAAATACGTGCGTTAATTTATTTGACCACTAGGTGGGCTCTAAGGTGAACCCTTGAGAAAGTGAACATTTTCAGCAGATCTGTCATGAAGCTTCATCTCGCCTTCACTAGTTTCAGAGCGCGAGCATTGCGCTGGCCCTTTAAATGACCGCAAGCCGCAATGACGCGGTGCATGCTGGGAACTATAGTTCATAGGTGTTTGTGGTACTAGAGGGCGTACACCAAAATACTACAAATCCCACAATGCGCCTTCTTTCCGTTTTGGCAGTATTTCTGTCGACGTGGGAAACAGGAGCCGAATACACACACACACACACACACACACACACTTTCAAGTTATGTGAGCACACAATTAAACACATTTACACACAAACGAACAAAGTGACATGCGCGCTACGATATGTGGCTCAAACCGGAAGAGGTGCTTTTGAAAAATGCGCTGAAATTATGGGTGACGGAAAAGTCCAACGATTATTTCATCCTGCAGCGGAGGAGAGGCCACGGAGACAGCAGCGCAGGACTGACAGGTGAGACAGCCGGGGTTAGTCACACAGACAGGTGAGACAGCTAGGTTTAGTCACACAGGTCAGACAGCCGGGTTTAGTCACACAGACAGGTGAGGCAGCCGGGGTTAGTCACACAGACAGGTGAGGCAGCCGGGGTTAGTCACACAGACAGGTGAGACAGCCGGGGTTAGTCACACAGACAGGTGAGGCAGCCGGGGTTAGTCACACAGACAGGTGAGACAGCCGAGGTTAGTCACACAGACAGGTGAGGCAGCCGGGGTTAGTCACACAGACAGGTGAGGCAGCCGGGGTTAGTCACACAGACAGGTCAGACAGCCGGGTTTAGTCACACAGACAGGCGAGATAGCCGGGGTTAGTCACACAGACAGGTCATACAGCCGGGTTAGTCACACAGACAGGTGAGACAGCCGGGGTTAGTCACACAGACAGGTCAGACAGCCGAGGTTAGTCACACAGACAGGTGAGGCAGCCGGGGTTAGTCACACAGACAGGTGAGACAGCCGGGGTTAGTCACACAGACAGGTCAGACAGCCGGGTTTAGTCACACAGACAGGCGAGATAGCCGGGGTTAGTCACACAGACAGGTCATACAGCCGGGTTTAGTCACACAGACAGGTGAGACAGCCGGGTTTAGTCACACAGACAGGTGAGACAGCCGGGGTTAGTCACACAGACAGGTCAGACAGCCGAGGTTAGTCACACAGACAGGTGAGACAGCCGGGGTTAGTCACACAGACAGGTCAGACAGCCGGGTTTAGTCACACAGACAGGTGAGACAGCCGGGTTTAGTCACACAGACAGGTGAGACAGCCGGGTATAGTCACACAGACAGATGAGACAGCCGGGTTTAGTCACACAGACAGGTCAGACAGCCGGGTTTAGTCACACAGACAGGTGTACATTATTTCAGTTACCTGCGATTTTTGTGTGTGTGTGTGTGTTAGGTCTCCTGGTTGGGACGCTGGACACAGTGTTTGACTCCACAGCAAAAGTGGCACCATATCGCATTTTACACCAAACACCTGATTCACAGGTGTACTGGAACATCGCTTGTGGTGAGTGTGTGTGTGTGTGTGTGTGTGTGTGTGTGTATGTATGTGTGTATGTGTGTGATTATGATAATGATGTGTTGAGTTAAATGCCATAAAATCTTACTGATGCCCTACTCTACTGATAATAAGAGACAAATTGGCAAGCGTTTTCTTGTGTGTGTGTGTGTGTGTGTGTGTGTGTGTGTGTGTGTGTGTTTAGGTGCATCACTTGATGAGATTTCTCAGCACTGGGATTGGCTGCAGCTCAACATTATGAGAACTCTCTCTGTGTTTGACTCTGGAGATGACATCACCAGCTTTGTTCAGGGCAAGATTAGAGTGAGACACACACACACATCACAATAATAACGATATTCCAGTCTTATTGAGACTGACCAACACAAGGGTCAGGTCTTTTATCAGTCTTGTGTGTGTGTGTGCGTGTGTGTGTGTGTGTGTGTGTGCGTGTGTTTAAGTAGGGGTTAATTGTGGAGGAGGATAAGGTGAGTGCGGAGGACCCTGAGCGTTTCCGTGAGGCTGCGCTACGATTCGAGCGTTTGTTCAGTTTACCGAAGAAGGAAAAACTAGTCACCTACTTCTCCTGCAGCTACTGGAAGGGTCGTGTCCCAAATCAGGGCTGGATCTACCTCAGCACTAACTTCTTGTGTTTCTACTCCTACTTACTGGGCAATGAGGGTGAGACACATATACCCCCCCACACACACACACACACACAGACACAGTAGAAGAAGAAGTTGCTTTTGGCTGCTCGGGGTTGCCACAGTGGACCAACTGGTCCGCACAACAACTTGGCAAATGTTTTACGCCGGATGCCCTTCCTGACGCAACCCTCCCATTTTTCCGGGCTTGGGACCGGCACTGCATCCAGTGGCTGGGGTTGAGGCATTGGCTGGGAATCGAACCCGGGCCTGCCGCATGATAGGCGAGAAACCCACTACTGAGGAGAGAGAGAGAGAGAGAGAGAGAGAGAGAGAGAGAGAGAGAGAGAGAGAGAGAGAGAGAGAGAGAGAGAGAGAGAGAGAGAGAGAGAGAGAGAGAGAGAGAGAGAAGCCTGCAATTGATTAAATGTGGTTATTATTATAACTATACTATTATTACTGTTTTGTATTTTTACGTCAGTTGTCATGAACTCAAGCTAAACAGAGCGAACATTCTATTCTAGGAAAAGAGATAAAGATAAAGTTACATACAGTAATTGATGAGGTGTGTGTGTGGAGTCGCCCTCTGTCACACACACTCTCTTTACCTCCATTAATGAGCATAATTGAAACATTCTTAACTATGTCAGGATACAGGATGAATTGGGGGAAATCTGAGACTGAGAGAATTGGGAGGAAAGTGTGAGGAGTGGCTGGGTTGGATGGAGTGGATTGGTTGCAGTATATCTGCTGGGATGATTCTATGCAACAGGAAATGTCCCAGAACCCTGAATCTGAAAGACTGAATCCATGGGACGATTGAAATCACATGATATGAGAGCATGCTGGGGCGACACAATAGTAAGGAACCGATGGGATTGTTTTTGGAAAGGCATTAAAATGTGGTAAACCTCTGTACTAAAGAATTAACCACATGTGCTGCCTAAATCCTTAGGTTCAGCCAGAATGAATTTAATCTGTGCTTCATGTCCACACCTCCCAGTTACCTAGCAGCAGCGTTGCCATGACTCTAATGACCTGAGAATGGAGCATGTTGTGTGTTCTCATTCACATGTTGAAAATAGCATGCATTCGTGTGTGTGTGTGTGTTCTTCTCTCCTCAGTGAAGTTGGTGTTCTGCTGGTGTGAGGTGAGCAGACTGGAGCGGTCCTCAAGTGTGTTGTTAACGGAGTGTATCCGTGTCTGTGTGAAAGAAGAGGATCACTACTTCTCCATGTTCCTGCGACTGCAGCACACGTATGAGCTCATGCAGCAGCTTGCAGACTATGCCATTTCACGTATGTTCGACAAGGAGACCTACAATACACAACATCCGCTCAGGGACCCACTACACATTACTCAAAGGTACTTTATTACACATAGAAAGCTTGCCTTACACTATACTGTACACTACCACTATACACTACACTGTACACTACCACTATACACTACACTGTACACTACACTGTACACCTACCACTATACACTACACTATACACTACACTGTACACTACACTGTACACTACCACTATACACTACACTATACACTACCACTATACATTACACTATACACTACACTGTACACTACCACTATACACTACACTGTACACTACCACTAATACACTACACTGTTTCACTTTCACTGTACACTACACTATACACTACACCGTACACTACACTATACACTACACCGTACACTACACTATACACTACACCGTTTCACTACACTATTTCACTACACTGTACACTACACTATACACTACACCGTACACTACACTATACACTACACTGTACACTACACTATACACTACACCGTACACTACACTATACACTACACCGTACACTACACTATTACACTACACTATACACTACACCGTACACTACACTATACACTACACCGTACACTACACTATACACTACACCGTACACTACACTATACCCTACACCGTACACTACACTATATACTACACTGTACACTACACTATACACTACACCGTACACTACACTATACACTACACTGTACACTACACTATACACTACACTGTACACTACACTATACACCACACCGTACACTA
Organism: Hemibagrus guttatus; assembly: GCA_033459395.1. NCBI lineage: Eukaryota > Metazoa > Chordata > Actinopteri > Siluriformes > Bagridae > Hemibagrus > Hemibagrus guttatus. The sequence continues at coordinate 57,480 of JAUCMX010000027.1, forward strand.
CACTATACACTACACTGTACACTACACTATACACTACACCGTACACTACACTATACACTACACCGTACACTACACTATACACTACACCGTACACTACACTATACACTACACTCTACACTACACTGTACACTACACTATACACTACACCGTACACTACACTATACACTAACACCGTACACTACACTATACACTACACTGTACACTACACTATACACTACACCGTACACTACACTATACACTACACTGTACACTACACTATACACTACACCGTACACTACACTATACACTACACCGTACACTACACTATACACTACACCGTACACTACACTATACACTACACCGTACACTACACTATACACTACACCGTACACTACACTATACACTACACCGTACACTACACTATACACTACACTGTACACTACACTATACACTACACTATACACTACACCGTACACTACACTATACACTACACCGTACACTACACTATACACTACACCGTACACTACACTATACACTACACCGTACACTACACTATACACTACACTGTACACTACACTATACACTACACTGTACACTACACTGTACACTACACTATACACTACACTGTACACTACACTATACACTACACCGTACACTACACTATACACTACACCGTACACTACATTGTAAATTTATTGTTTTTTTACACTGGAGGCCACTAGGAGTCACTTTCCCGCTGTTCTACGTCTTCCACGCAATGAAAACTGTGTAAGTGCACAGTATTTACACTGCACTACCATACACTCACACACACACACTTGAGAACACTGTACTACACTAGACATACACTGTACACTACCCGGATGAAAACCGTACTGTCATTATACCCCTGTACACTGTGTGTGTGTTCTCGTGGTGTGTCCAACACTAAGTAAACTTTTTATATAAACTTTTTAGTCACTCCCATAAAAATAACTGATCACTGTACTAGGTGTCTACGTCACTACACTAGTCCTAACCGCACACTGCACTAGTGTGTTACTGGTAAACACTTTCCCCTACACTCACTATTTCACTACACTTGGACCACTATGGCCTACCCCCGTACACAAGTGTACTACATCATCAAGTCCTCAACACTTACACATCACTCACGGTACCTACCCCTTACTCACCCCCATTTCCTGTCCTTGTTCTACTGTACACTCCTTACGTTTAAGTTGTACACTACACTATTTACTGATGTGTACACTCCTATATGATAGGAGTACATACATATGGGTCAGGTACCGGTCCCCTTCCAGCTGTACACTAGCTTAACCATTCACTACACTATACACTAAACCTGCCCAAAAACTATCACTACGTACACTACACTTATACACGTACTACACTACACTACACGTACACAATTACACTACACTTACTACCTGTACACTACACTATACACTACACGTACACTACACTATACACTACACCGTACACTACACTATACACTACACTGTACACTACACTATACACTACACCGTACACTACACTATACACTACACTGTACACTACACTATACACTACACCGTACACTACACTATACACTACACCGTACACTACACTATACACTACACCGTACACTACACTATACACTACACCGTACACTACACTATACACTACACCGTACACTACACTATACACTACACTGTACACTACACCGTACACTACACTATACACTACACCGTACACTACACTATACACTACACCGTACACTACACTATACACTACACCGTACACTACACTATACACTACACTGTACACTACACTATACACTACACTGTTCACTACATTGTATTTTATTGTTTTTATTTTGCAGGTGTCTGGAGGCGCACATGAGGAGTCAGGCTTTCCGCTCGTTCTTTCGTCTTCCACGCAATGAAAATCTGTGTGAAGTGCACGAGTGTTTTCTCTGGCTGCCATTCAGTCACACACACACACTTGGGAAGATCTGTGTGTCTGAGAGATACGTGTGCTTCTCTAGCCAGGATGGAAACCAGTGTACTGTCATTATACCCCTGTGTGAGGTGTGTGTGTGTGTGTGTGTGTGTGTGTGTGTGTGTGTGTGTCCAACACTAAGTAAATTTCATGAGGTAAATTTCAGTGCTCTGTGAAAAATAAGTGTGTTTGTGTGTGGGTGTGTTAGGTGGTGAGCGTGGAGGTCCTGAACCGCAGCAGTCGTGCACTGAGTGTGTGTGTACGTGGTAAACGAGCTTTCCGTTTCTCAGAGGTTCGTGATTTGGACCATTTGGCCTCCACCATTCGCAAGTGTGTGACATCATCAAGTCCTCAACATTCCCACAGTGCTCAGGTGACCTCCAGCTTTCTCACCCCATTTCCTGTCCGTGTTGTGTCTTACTTGTTTCTCCTTGCGTTTAAGTGTGTGTGTGTTTGTGTGTGTGTGTAGTTCTCTCTGTGTGATGATGAGGAGGAGATGATGGTGGGTCAGGTTCCGGTTCCAGTTCCAGCTGTCAGCACTGAGGCTCTGATGAATGTTTTTCATCCACATGATGCTGAAAATCTCGACCCAAAAATGGTGAGTGATGTTTAGATCAGTAATGCTAGTTTAGAGTGATGTTAGCATTAGCTTAGCTTCAGTCAGCAATTGCTCCAGGTAATTTAGTGTGTTAGTGTATTTGCCTCAGTGTTAGCTTCATGTTAGCTGAACATGTTCTCTCAATGCTTTTTGTGCTGTTGGGTTAAAACATTAGGACCAGAGTGGATTTAATGCTAATTCAGTCTTAAAGTTAGCCTTGGTACGTTTAGTACATTAGCTCACTGTTAGGCCAGTGTTTGATCAGTGTTAGCTTAGCATTAGCTAAGATGTGAATTAATTGCAGATGCAGTTCGATGTTGTCATGGTTACGGTTTGTTTGATAGCTGAAGGAGCGAATGAAGGAGCAGTCATGGCAGATCCATTTTGCAGAGTATGGCAGAGGAAGTGCCATGTTCCGCACCAGGAAAACGAGGGAGCTCGTCGCCCGTGGACTTCCGGAAACACTGCGTGGAGAGCTGTGGATGCTCTTCTCAGGTGTGTGTGTGTGTGTGTGTGCGTTATCAGTTTCTTCAGTCTTTAATTAAATCTTTGCTGAGTGTTCTAACATCTAACTCAGTGCTAATTTTAGTGTAGATTTAACACGTTAGTAGCTTCTGGTCAGTTTGACTCTGTTTACTGTTAGCGCAATAGTAGTTCTCTGTTAGCTTACACACTTGGGGTGTGTGTGTGTGTGTGTGTGTGTGTGTGTGTGTGTGAGAGAGTAGGTGCAGTTAACGAAATGGCTGCACACCCCGGGTATTATGCGTCTCTGGTGGATGAAAGTGTGTGTGTTAGCAGTTCAATAGCGTGTGATGAGATTGAGCGTGACCTGCACCGGTCACTCCCTGAACACCCAGCTTTCCAGAGTGACCGCGGCATATCTGCTCTGCGCAGAGTGCTAACAGCATATGCTAACCACAACCCTGCTATCGGCTACTGTCAGGTATACACACACACACACACACACAGATTTTTACATGGTCTAACACTGCACTGAAAGTTACCTCATGAATATTAATTAGGGGCAGATTATAAATCTCCATTAAGTGTTGTGATTGGCTGCAGTGTGAAAGCTTTACTTATGAATTATATATACGTATGTTCTATATCCTCTGTCTCTGTCTCTCTGTCTCTCTCTCTCTGTCTCTCTCTGTCTCTCTCTCTGTCTCCTCTGTCTCTCTGTCTCTGTCTCTCTGTCTCTGTCTCCTGTCTCTCTCTCTCTGTCTCTCTCTCTCTGTCTCTCTGTCTCTGTCTCCTCTCTCTGTCTCTCTCTTTCTGTCTCTCTCTCTCTCTCTCTCTGTCTCTCTCTCTCTGTCTCTCTCTGTCTCTCTCTCTCTCTCTCTGTCTCTCTCTCTCTCTCTTTCTCTCTCTGTCTCTGTCTCTCTCTCTCTCTCTGTCTCTCTCTCTCTCTGTCTCTCTCTGTCTCTCTCTCTCTCTCTCTGTCTCTCTCTCTCTCTCTGTCTCTGTCTCTCTCTCTCTCTCTTTCTCTCACTGTCTCTGTCTCTCTCTAGGCAATGAATATCTTGGCATCGGTGTTGTTGCTGTATGCGAGTGAGGAGGAGGCCTTCTGGCTACTTGTGTCTGTGTGTGAGAGGATGCTGCCGGATTACTTCAACCGCAGAATTATCGGTGTGTGTGTGTGTGTGTGTGTGTGTGTGTGTGTGTGTGCTACCTGCCACTAGTCTCTAATTCATGTAACCTTTGCTGTAGAATGTTTTCTAGAAATGAGCAGAAAAGTTTGCGAATGTGTGCTGCAAGATGAGGTTTAAATACATTCTAATCTAGTTAAAACTATCAGCCTGTTGTGTGTGTGTGTGTGTGTGTGTGTGTGTGTGTGTAGGTGCCCTGGTGGACCAGGCAGTGTTTGAGGAGATGATGCGTGATCACCTGTCCCAGCTGACAGATCACATGACTGAACTGTCCTTCCTCTCGTCACTGTCGCTCTCATGGTTTCTGACGCTCTTCATCAGTGTGTTACCGATCGAGAGTTCGGTCAGCGTGCTCGACTGTTTCTTCTACGACGGAATCCGATTCGTCCTCCAGCTCGCCCTCACCATCATACACCACAACATGTCCCGCCTCCTCCGCTGCCATGATGACGCTGAGGCTGTCACTGCCCTCAACAGGTGACCTAACACACAGATATAATTCATGTAGAATATACACTGCTCTCAGTGCATTATGGGTAACGCACACACACACCCACACTCACAGTGATAATGTGTGTCAGGTTTTTTGATGGCGTGGTGAATAAGGACAGTCCGCTTCCAGCCACTGTACAGCAGGCCACTGCAGCGACCAATCACAGGGCAGATCAGGATACTGTTGACATCAGCGACCTCATCAGAGAGGCCTACGAGGTACACACACACAAACATACATACACACACACACAGAAACACACACACAATGATGCATACTGTTCTGTCATCTCTCTACCTGCTAAATGATTATAATGTGTGTGTGTGTGTGTGTGTGTGTGTTAGAGATTCAGTGATATTACGTGGGAGGATGTGGAGAACATGCGCAAACGCAACAAACTGTATGTCATTCACACACTGGAAGAGACGACAAAACAAAATGTTGTGAGTAAATAAAGCAAAAGCCCAAAATCTGATTTTCACCAAAATCTAAAATTCATATTCAACATACTGTCTTATAACACATCTATAACACATCTATAACACATCTATAACACATCTATAACACAACTATAACACAACTATAACACAACTATAACACAACTATAGCACATAACACATAGAGAAAACATCTGTTACAGAAAGTACAAACATTTAATTACACACAACACAGTTACACACTATAGTATAATAATTTGTTCTTATTTATGTGTAGTTGTGAGTTGCAATACAGTTACACACTACATTTACAGTTACACACTACACTACAATTACACACTACAATTACACACTACACTACAGTTACACACCGCAATACAGTTACACACTACACTACAATTACACAGTACACTACAATTACACACTACACTACAGTTACACACTACATTACAGTTACACACTACACTACAATTACACACTACTCTACAGTTACACACTACACTACAGTTACACACTACAATTACACACTACACTACAGTTACACACTACACTACAGTTTACACACTACAATTACACACTAAAACTACAGTTACACACTACACTACAATTACACACTACACTACAGTTTACACACCGCAATACAGTTACACACTACACTACAGTTACACACTACAATTACACACTACACTACAGTTACACACTACACTACAATTACACACTACACTACAGTTACACACTACAATTACACACTACACTACAGTTACACACCGCAATACAGTTACACACTACACTACAGTTACACACTACACTACAATTACACACTACACTACAGTTACACACTACACTACAATTACACACTACACTACAGTTACACACTACACTACAATTACACACTACACTACGGTTACACACTACAATTACACACTACATTACAATTACACACTACACTACAGTTACACACTACAATTACACACTACACTACAGTTACACACCGCAATACAGTTACACACTACACTACAGTTACACACTACAGTTACACACTACACTACAATTACACACTACACTATGGTTACACACTACAGTTACACACTACACTACAATTACACACTACACTACAGTTACACACTACACTACAATTACACACTACACTACAGTTACACACTACACTTCAATTACACACTACACTACGGTTACATACTACACTACAATTACACACTACACTACAGTTACATACTACACTACAATTACACACTACACTACAGTTACACACTACAATTACACACTACACTACAATTACACACTACACTACAGTTACACACTACAATTACACACTACACTACAGTTACACACCGCAAAACAGTTACACACTACACTACAGTTACACACTACACTACAATTACACACTACACTATGGTTACACACTACAGTTACACACTACACTACAATTACACACTACACTACAGTTACACACTACACTACAATTACACACTACACTACGGTTACATACTACACTACAATTACACACTACACTACAGTTACATACTACACTACAATTACACACTACACTACGGTTACACACTACACTACAATTACACACTACACTACGGTTACACACTACAATTACACCTCTACACTACAATTACACACTACACTACAGTTACACACTACAATTACACACTACACTACAGTTACACACCGCAATACAGTTACACACTACACTACAGTTACACACTACAGTTACACACTACACTACAATTACACACTACACTATGGTTACACACTACAGTTACACACTACACTACAATTACACATACACTACAGTTACACACTACACTACAATTACACACTACACTACAGTTACACACTACACTACAATTACACACTACACTACAGTTACATACTACACTACAATTACACACTACACTACGGTTACACACTACAATTACACACTACACTACAATTACACACTACAATTACACACTACACTACAGTTACACACCGCAATACAGTTACACACTACACTACAATTACACACTACACTACAGTTACACACTACAATTACACACTACACTACAGTTACACACCGCAATACAGTTACACACTACACTACAGTTACACACTACAATTACACACTACACTACAGTTACACACTACAGTTACACACTACATTACAATTACACACTACACTACAGTTACACACTACACTACAATTACACACTACATTACAGTTACACACTACAATTACACACTACACTACAATTACACACTACACTACAATTACACACTACAATTACACACTACACTACAGTTACACACCGCAATACAGTTACACACTACACTACAGTTACACACTACACTACAGTTACACACTACACTACAATTACACACTACACTACAGTTACACACTACAATTACACACTACACTACAGTTACACACCGCAATACAGTTACACACTACACTACAGTTACACACTACAATTACACACTACACTACAGTTACACACTACAGTTACACACTACATTACAATTACACACTACACTACAGTTACACACTACACTACAATTACACACTACATTACAGTTACACACTACAATTACACACTACACTACAATTACACACTACACTACAATTACACACTACAATTACACACTACACTACAATTACACACTACAATTACACACTACACTACAGTTACACACCGCAATACAGTTACACACTACACTACAGTTACACACTACAATTACACACTACACTACAGTTACACACTACACTACAATTACACACTACACTACAGTTACACACTACAATTACACACTACACTACAGTTACACACCGCAATACAGTTACACACTACACTACAGTTACACACTACACTACAATTACACACTACACTACAGTTACACACTACAATTACACACTACACTACAGTTACATACTACACTACAATTACACACTATATTATGGCTACACACTACAATTAAACATTACACTACAGTTACACACTACACTACAGTTACACACTACACTACAATTACACACTGTAGTATAATAATTTGTTCTTTTTATGTGTAGTTGCGAGTTGTTGCTCAGGATGTGAAGTTTGACATCTCTCATCTGGAGGAGCTGTACCTACTGTTTAAGGTAACACACATACAACACACACACACACAGGTACACACTCACAGACTCACACACACACATACACACAGACATATCTCTCACACACACATATACACAGACAGACAACACACACACACACAGAGACAGACTCTCTCTCACTCACACACACTCACCCAAACACACACAGACAGACTCACAAATGCACGCACAGACAGAATCTCACACACACACACAGACTCACACATGCACACACACACACAAAGAGTCTCTCTCTCTCTCACTCACATACAGACAGACCCTCTCCTCACTCACACACAGACTCACATACACACACACAGACAGACTCACAAATGGACACATACACACAGACTCACAAACGCACAGACAGAATCTACACACACACACACACACACACATACTTGAGACTCTGTTAGCAGCTCTGACTTGTATGTGTTTTTGTGTGCGTGTGTGTGTGGGGGTGGTGTCAGAGGCAGCACTTCCTCAGCTGTACTGGTCAGTGTGCAGTCCGGCGCTGCAGAATCACGACCCGAGTCTGCCGTATCTGGATCAGTACCAACTGGACCTGGACCAGTTCAGCTCACTCTTCACCTTACTGTTACCATGGAAACATGCCCACAAACACACTCTGGTGCACTCAGCGTTCCAGCTTGCAGACAGTAACGGAGACGGACTCGTCAACTTTAAAGAGTTCATATGGCTTAACAGCTGACCTCACGACAGTCTGACCTTACTCCACACACCCCTCTTGACTCTTTTAACTTTGTTGTCTGTGTTTTTGTGTGCGTGTGTGTGTGGGGTGGTGTAGAGGCGCACTTTGTGTGTGGTCATTGCAGTCCGGCCTCAAAACAACCGGTTCCGTTTACAGTACAAGCCGGGAAGTTTCTGTTCACTCTTCATTTTTGTTTCCATGGTACGCTCCCTCACACACCCGGGCACTCACGTCGTTTAAACAAAACACCTCTAAACTTAAAAACCCTTTTTAACAGCCTGCTCACTACACCCTACCCCCTGTCACACATCTCTCTTTCCTGTCACTTTCCCTTTTATCGCGTTTGTCCTGTGTGTTTACAGACATCCTCTACAATGGTCGTTACAAAAACTAAGTTTCTGCTCACTACACCCTACACCGCTCCCCTTGCTCACTACACCCTACATGCTCTACACCCTACACCGCTGCTCACTACACCCTACACCCTGCTCACTACACCCTACACCCTGCTCACTACACCCTACACCCTGCTCACTACACCCTACACCTGCTCACTACACCCTACACCCTGCTCACTACACCCTACACCCTGCTCACTACACCCTACATCCTACACCCTACACCCTGCTCACTACACCCTACACCTACACCCTACACCCTGCTCACTACACCCTACATCCTACACCCTACACCCTGCTCACTACACCCTACATCCTACACACCCTACACCCTGCTCACTACACCCTACACCTACACCCTACACCTGCTCACTACACCCTACCCCTCTGCTCACTACACCCTACACCCTGCTCACTACACCCTACACCCTGCTCACTACACCCTACACTCTGCTCACTACACCCTACATCCCTACACCCTACACCCTGCTCACTACACCCTACACCCTGCTCACTACACCCTACACCCTGCTCACTACACCCTACATCCTACACCCTACACCCTGCTCACTACACCCTACATCCTACACCCTACACCCTGCTCACTACACCCTACATCCTACACCCTACACA